>CM019066.1:385714833-386008090 GCA_009667805.1 Leptobrachium leishanense | reverse complement strand
GCATTCTGTATATAGTCACTGTGTTACATGTTTACAGGCGCATTCTGTATATAGTCACTGTGTTACATGTTTACAGGCGCATTCTGTATATACTCACTATGTTACATGATTACAGGCGCATTCTGTATATAGTCACTGTGTTATATGTTTACAGGTGCATTCTGTATATAGTCACTGTGTTACATGTTAACAGGTGCATTCTGTATATAGTCACTGTGTTACATGTTAACAGGTGCATTCTGTATATAGTCACTGTGTTACATGTTTACAGGCGTATTCTGTATATAGTCACTGTGTTACATTCTGTATATATTCACTAAGTTACATGTTCATTCTGTATATAGTCACTATGTTACATGTTTACAGGTGCATTCTGTATATAGTCACTGTTACATGTTTACAGGCGCATTCTGTATATAGTCACTATGTTACATGATTACAGGTGCATTCTGTATATAGTCACTGTGTTACATGTTTACAGGTGCATTCTGTATATAGTCTCTATGTTACATGTTTACAGGCACATTCTGTATATAATCACTGTTACATGTTTACAGGTGCATTCTGTATATAGTCACTGTGTTACATGTTTACAGGTGCATTCTGTATATAGTCACTGTTACATGTTTACAGGCGCATTCTGTATATAGTCACTGTTACATGTTTACAGGTGCATTCTGTATATAGTCACTATGTTACATGTTTACAGGCACATTCTGTATATAATCACTGTGTTACATGATTACAGGTGCATTCTGTATATAGTCACTGTGTTACATGTTTACAGGCGCATTCTGTATATAGTCACTGTGTTACATGTTTACAGGCGCATTCTTTAGTCACTATGTTACATGTTAACAGGCGCATTCTGTATATAGTCACTGTGTTACATGTTTACAGGTGCATTCTGTATATAGTCACTGTTACATGTTTACAGGCGCATTCGGTATATAGTCACTATGTTACATGTTTACAGGCGCATTCGGTATATAGTCACTATGTTACATGTTTACAGGTGCATTCTGTATATAGTCACTGTGTTACATGTTTACAGGTGCATTCCGTATTGAGGTATGTTAATAGGGAGCTCTTGAGTGACTTAAGACTGGGGGAAGATTTGATGGCGTCTGGGAGGTTATTCCATAATTGTGGTGCTCTGTAAGAAAATGAGGATCGAGCCACTTTTTTCTTGTATTGTAAGTAAGGTGCTGGTCCTGGATCTGAGGCTATAGGATGAGGGAGCTGCTGGGGGAAGCAGCCTATTCAGGTAGGGTGGTAGCTTCCCAGAAAAGCTCTTAAACACCAGGTTGGAAAGGTGAAAGGTGCGTCTGGATTCCAGCGACGGACAGTTTAGCTCTTTTAACATGTCACAATGGTGGGTCATGTAGTTACATTGTAGCACAAAGTGGCAGAATGAGTTATACAATGTAGAAAGTTGTACAATCTGCTTTGTTACCGCCGGGCTCAGGCAGGATTTGTTTCTGTACAGCGCACCTAGTTTGGGGGTCAAGTTTAGACCAGAGTTTTTTGATGTGGGGCCAAAGGATAGATTTGGGTGTAACCACTAGGGATGAGACGAACACTCCCCGAGTTCGGTTCGAGCCCGAACTTCCCATTTGTTCGGGACCGAACCCGAACCCCCATGCAAGTCAATGGGGCTGAAAATTCGGTTTTTTGGAGTGCCCTCCAAGAGGGCATATATGCTAGATATTTGCCATAAAAGGTGTATGGGGGTCCAGGTAGTGCCCTGGGGTTCAAGGACAAAAAGTTTTTTAAAAAAACGTTTTTAAAGGGACAGTGTGTTTTCCATGAAATAAGGGTTAAAAATAAAAACGAAAAATTCCTTCAAATATCGTGCCTAGGAGGTCCCCATAACCTGCCCGTGAAGTGGCGGATTTCTAGGATGTATAGAAATATGTAAAAACCAAAAAATGACATTTCAAATGACGGTAAATGCTTTTCCTTTAATCTATCCATAAACAACTTGCTTGGGGCGGCAGCCTGTATGAAAAGATGAGACATTTTCGGACACGCAGAAAAAGTTTACTGATTTTTTGGCGGTGAAAAAGCAGGAGAATGGAAACTTCTAGACCAAAAAGCCGATTTGGAAAGTGAGATAAATGGGAGAATTTTTCTGGTTCAGCTATTTTGACCTAGAATTTTCCATTCTCCAGTCATTCTCCTGAGTTTCACCTTTCTATGAATAACCCTGTCAGGGTTATTCAGAGAGCGGTGAAGAGGAGGAGAATGACTGGAGAATGGAAAATTCTAGGTCAAAATAGCCAAACCAGAAAAATTCTCCCATTTAGGCTGGGGTCAGACTAGAGAATTTTTAACGTGCGTTTAGGCGCACTTAATCACGGCCGCACTAGCAGCAAATGACGGGCAATGACGGCCAATATACGAAGTACGGTCGCACGAAAGTCCGGCCGCGCAACGCAAGTGGAAAATTAACGCATTTTTTCGAGAGCGCAGAACCGCTAGTACGGACGTACAGAGTGCGCGCGTGTTTGCGTGATTTGGAGACGTCAGACCCTGCTCATGTGCGGCCAACATAACGTCCAGACACCCAAAGTTTCCTGGTTTGGATCCGTAAAAAATCACGCACAAAAATGCGCATCGTATGACCGTTTTCGCGCAATCCGTGAAAAAATACGGCAATGCGTTCGGACGCACTTTTTGACAGTCGCTGCGAAAAATGCGTTAGTCTGACCCTAGACTTATCTCACTTTCCAAATCGGCTATTTGGTCCAGATTGTTCTCTTTTCCTGCCATTCTCCTGGTTTTCACCTTTCTCTGAACAACCCTGAGAGACAGGTGAAAGCCAGGAGAACTGGCAAGAGAAGAGAACAATCTAGACCAAATAGCCGATTTGGAAAGTGAGATAAATGGGAGAATTTTTCTGGTTTGGCTATTTTGACCTAGAATTTTCACTTCTCCAGTTATTCTCCTGCTTTTCACCGCTCTCTGAATAACCCTGTGAATGTTTAATCCCGAGGTGAAAAATAACATTGCTTTAGATTTTTTCAACACCAGTTAAATGCAGCATATTAGGATGTTTTAGGAAATTAATTCTCAAATCTCAATCAGAAGCAGACACCATCCCACCCTCAGTATATTGTACAATGTATCAAATTGATTACCAGACTAAAAACACCTGGTGTTATGCCCGTTTGTGAACAGAGGTCATTTAGAGTTGATAATCTTTCCACGTACACATTAGTTTTTAATTCAATATCTAATAAACCGTTGCTTATAATATTCTGCAGTAAAGAGTCTCTTTATTTCTAGATTTTTTAGTATTTTTTTAAGCATTTTCTATACTTTTTTCAAAATTTCTTTTTTTTTTTTCGAACCCGAACCGAACACACCCAAAAAGTTCGAAATTCGGGAACTTTCGAACTGCCAAAGTTCGGGTCGAACTCCGAATCGTCCGAACCCGAACAGCTCATCCCTAGTAACCACATACTTAGCTATTTGAGAGAAGTGATTGTGGTCAGTGTGCCATTTGATTTTGTCCCCACACATAGTTGGGGAGTTTGTAATTTACATAGTTTAAGTTCTGTTCCAAAGAGCATCATAACTGTTGCAGGGTGTTATAGAAGCTGTAAATCCCTGTATAGTATAGATATATGGTGTCAGCACAGGGATAAGATGCAGGGTGTTATAGAAGCTGTAAATCCCTGTATAGTACAGATATATGGTGTCAGCACAGGGATAAGATGCAGGGTGTTCTAGAAGCTGCAAATCCCTGTATAGTACAGATATATGGTGTCAGTACAGGGATAAGATGCAGGATGTTATAGAAGCTGTAAATCCCTGTATAGTACAGATATATGGTGTCAGTACAGGGATAAGATGCAGGATGTTATAGAAGCTGTAAATCCCTGTATAGTACAGATATGTGGTGTCAGTACAGGGATAAGATGCAGGGTGTTATAGAAGCTGTAAATCCCTGTATAGTACAGATATATGGTGTCAGTACAGGGAGAAGATGCAGGATGTTATAGAAGCTGTAAATCCCTGTATAGTACAGATATATGGTGTCAGTACAGTACAGGGATACGATGCAGAGTGTTATAGAAGCTGTAAATCCCTGTATAGTACAGATATGGTGTCAATACAGGGATAAGATGCAGGGTGTTATAGAAGCTGTAAATCCCTGTATAGTACAGATATGGTGTCAATACAGGGATAAGATGCAGGGTGTTATAGAAGCTGTAAATCCCTGTATAGTACAGATATGGTGTCAATACAGGGATAAGATGCAGGGTGTTATAGAAGCTGTAAATCCCTGTATAGTACAGATATGGTGTCAATACAGGGATACGATGCAGGGTGTTATAGAAGCTGTAAATCCCTGTATATTACAAATATATGGTGTCAGTACAGGGATAAGATGCAGGGTGTTATAGAAGCTGTAAATCCCTGTATAGTACAGATATGGTGTCAATACAGGGATACGATGCAGGGTGTTATAGAAGCTGTAAATCCCTGTATAGTACAGATATGGTGTCAATACAGGGATACGATGCAGGGTGTTATAGAAGCTGTAAATCCCTGTATAGTACAGATATATGGGGTCAGCACAGTACAGCTGTTTTATCTAAGAAACGCATGTTTCATATAAATATCCAGCAGATAATACAAAGCATCTGGTTGTGAAGAGGTTAAATCCACAAATGAATTAAACATTTTATTGCCTCTATAAATCTTGTATATGTTCTGCTGAAACAGGAGTTTCCTCTACATCACATAATAATATAGAGATTTTAACAAGTTTCTGTCATTTACAATGGACTAAACCTAAAAAAATGCCAGAACATCTTGTTTATCCCCAAATATGAAAATCGATTGGAGATGCAAACCTTGTACAAAACATAAATGATGTTTAAAGTTGAATAATTTTCCAGATTTATTTTGTACAGAGTCATAAACCTGCCCGCGGTCTGACTCCCTGTAAAGAAGCGGGATTTAATACTCGGATCTCATGCAAAGTGGGAGAAAACTGTTAAACAGCAGCTCGGAAACCTGGTGACTGCGCTGTGCTGCAATATTCAGAGTTTCAGGGCTTTTTCCTCCATATTCAACCTCTGAGCAGCATAAAAAAAGCAGAACTTAGTGCAGGGTTAAGAGACGGCACCGGCTGCAGGTGGTAATTATGGCAGGAAACAAAGAAAATTCACTATTCAATAAAGCTATATACTAGCGTTTGCCCGCGGCTTCGCTTGCCTGGATTTTGGGATTTGTTACAATTGTTTTTAAAACAAACATGAGGTTTTTTTTGTTCAAACTGTATGTTGTATAATTTAGAGGTTGATGTCTTAGGCTAGGGTCAGAGTGGGGCAGTCGGAACGCGCGTGCAGGCGCACTAAATCACGGCGGCAGTAGCAGCACATAACGGGCAATGACGGCCAATATACGCAGTACGTGCGTACGAAAGTGCGCCGACACCACGCAACTAGCAAATGAACGCATTTTTCTCAGAACGTGAAACCGCTGCTACAGACGTACAGAGTGCGCTGCGGCCGCATAGCAGCGTGTGTGCGTGATTAGGAGATGTCAGACGCTGCTAGTGTGCGGCCAACATAACGTTCAAACAGCCGGATTTCCCTAGACTTCTTTTTTACCCCACCGTCATGAAATCGTCCAGAATTGCGCATCGTCTGACCACTTAAGCGTATTCGTGAAAAAATGCGTGCGCACGCATCGACGTACATTTTGACGGTGGCCGCAGAAAATGCGCTCATCTGTCCCTAGCCTTAATGTAGGAAGTAATGTTTATTGCAGACGTTAGTCGGGGCGTATTGGCTACAAAACAAAGTTGTTTCATTCATTCGCATCCATGAATTTTCTTTTTGTGTTGTAAATACAGACAATGAGACAAACAAACAAAAAATATTTTGTTTATCGGCATCTGGTACATAGAATATAAAAAAGAATTTGCGTACTTCTTTATAAACCACATTAGTGGTTCTTCTTTTAGGTGCTCGGATCGGCAGAGAGTTAGGTGAGCTCACTCTGGAACATGGGACTCCCCATGTGAGAAACGGTCTTCTCTTAGGTCAATCCCCGCAACCTTCAAAGTCTGCCGCTAAGACTTGTTGATGATCATCGCAAAACAAACCTTTAGGCTAGGGTCAGACGAACGCATTTTTATGTTGTCTGTGAAAAAGTGCGTTCGAACGAATGGACGCATTTTTTCACAGAATACGTGATAGTGGTCATACTATGCGCATTTTCGTCCGTGATTTTGTACGGATCATCAATAAAACACTTTTTGTGTCTGGACGTTATGTTGGCCGGACATTAGCAGCGTCTGACGTCTCCAAATCACGCACACACGCCGCTAGGGACGCAGCGCACTCTGTACGTCAGTACCTGCGGTTTCACGTTCTCGAAAAAATGCGTTCATTTTCCACTTGCGTTGCGCAGCCGGACTTTTGTGCGACCGTACTTCGTATATTGGCCGTCATTGCCCGGCATCTGCTGCTAGTGCGGCCGTGATTAAGTGCGGCTGCACGCGCGTTCGCACTGCCTCAGTCTGACCCTAGCCTTAGGGTGAACGGAAGTCTTTTGAATTGAAACGGATATTCTGAACGAATAAGAGGTATTAGTTGTATGAACACCAACTCCCCTGACCAGACCCATTTAGCACCGTAGCCTCAATCACATTTCTGTGGAAAGCTTTTACTTGCAATCTGTTGTCTTAACAGAGCTTAGGTGGGTTGAGGCTCCGCAATAATAATCACAGGTTCTTCCATGCTGGAGCATTGTGGGTGAGGCCTGGCTGTGAAAAGGAATAGACATGCTGGAGCAGGGAGGGAATGTGCGAGCCCTGTCTGTGAGAAGCAGACATGCTGGAGCAGTGAGGGAGTGTGCAAGCCCTGGCTGTGAGAGGAGCTACAGAGACTCTATTCTGTGTGAAGTAACAGAATCCTTCTGATCCAGTGTATCAACTAGCTTTTCAGAAAATGGTAAAACACGTTTTGAGCTATAGGTATTCGGTTTAAAACATTCACACACCCTCTTATACCCCCCCCCCCAACAGGAATTTTGGAAAATTATTTAAATTTGCAAAGTATTTTACCAGGAAGGATATATTGAGATTTCTCTCGTCTTCAAGTATGTCCTGGGTTTTTTATTTTTCAAGAAGATTGTAAATACCAATTTCCATGCCTGTAATGTTTGGTTTTTGAGATAAAAAAAAATCACCCCCCCCCCCCTTCTGGATTCTCTAAAAATGATAAAATTACATGTTTATTTTTCAAGAACAATCTAAATACCAATATTTACATGTGTAAGATCTTTGGTTTTTTAGATATTTGGATCCTGTTTAAAATATTCATCCCCCTTATTTACCCTCCCCAAAACAGGATTTTTGGAAAATGAAAAAACACTTTAATTTTTCAAGAAGATTGTAAATACCAATTTTGACGCCTGTAACATCTTCGGTTTTTCAACTATAAATATCCTGTTTAAAATATTCACACCACTTTTTAACCACTTAGCGGCGAAATTTCCAAAAATCCTTCCTTAGTGGGTAACTATGTCATAAAACAATGTACCTTCAAAATTTCATGTTCCTAGCTTAAACGGTTAAGCTAGGCGTTGAATCAGTTACTCAGGAGATATATATATATATATATTTTAAAATCCTCAAGGTGCAATTTAATTTATTCATTTACTACACAAAAGAACCCTATTACATTCTTAAACGCTAACGTTAGTTCTCAGCTGCGTAACCGTTAACGTTAGCTCTGGCGGCTCTAGCGCATCATATTACAATCCGAACACTAAAGTGTTAAAAAACCCATTAGTATTTCGGATCTCGCACTTTTCAGCCTGAGGTTACTGTACTTTGCGCTCCCTATACTTAACATGGGAAGCGCAAAGAGTTAATTAGCGTATAGGATAACAAAGTCCCAACGCTGATTACCGTTTGGCTGCGGTTACTGAAGAGTTACTCACAGCTAGGGGCTGGTGCTCAGTGATACGGCTTCTGCGGAATCAGTCAGCACCAGCTGAAACACCTCCACCCCCCCCCCCCCAAAAAGAAATCACAAACTCACCTCCCATCCCGCAGCGAGAACAGAGGCTCCAACCGCCTCTTCTGGCAGTCGGGAGCAGAGAGACTGGGAAAAAAGTCCCCCAGTCTCTCTCTGCAAATCACTCCGCCGGATCGTGAGGGTTAGCCTCAAATGGAGTCCTACAGACAATACAACTTACAGTAATGTGCGGTGTGTATGAGCGTGAGTTTTATTGCTGTGGAGCTCTGTGAAAAGCTCATACACACTGCACATTACTGTATCACAGTGCTCCACAGCAATAAAACTCACAGTAATGTGCAGTGTGCATCACAGAGTTCCACAGCAATAAACCTCACAGTAATGTGCGGTGTGTATGAGCGTATCACAGAGTTCCACAGCAATAACCCTATAGAGAAATGGTAGAAAATCGCATATCTTTGCCGTGAGCTAAAGTTTTTTTGATAAAATCTTTATTGCTCGTGTGTTGTGGAGGTCACGGAGTCGTGACATGTCAGTGGACACACATGGCCCGGATATTTATATCCATATTTTCACATTTTTTCTCTACTGATTGATCCTCGGGGGCGGGGCTTCCATATTGTCCTGGTATCCTCGTTACACAGCTTTCTCTGCTTTGAAGTTCGGGTTTGTGATGACTTTGTATTAGTGTACAGACCCTGATCTCACAGTCCCGCCAGCGGCCGGTACTGTAACTCCCTCTCAAACTGCTCGGCGGTCAGGGTGCCCTCGATGGCCTCACACCCCGGATTAAACACAGAATAGGCACTTTTCTCTCCGTCCTTTCTGTCTCGCGGCCCTCGGGTCCCTTCGTACAGCCAATAAAACATGGAAATGATGAAATAGGCCAGGCCAAACTCCAGCTCCACAAACAGGCCGAGCAGCACCAGCCACAGCAATAACTTTAAGAGTAAAACCACACCCCGCGGGGGGTCCTGCGGAGGAACCAGGGAGCCGGGCGATGCTTCTTCTTGGCCTGGGGGAGTCCTCTGCTGCACCTTGAAAAACAAACCAGGCTCTGTTATTACTGGATTGAAAATTATTTTACTGCAAATCATTGATAAAAACTTACTATTAAAACGTGATTGGTGCCTTAGAGGGGATCTGATAACCTTATATAAATATATACGGGGCCATTATAAACCATTGTCTGATAACCTATTCATTAACAGGACTATACACAGGACACGGGGTCATCCATTTAGACTGGAAGAAAGAAAATTCAGCCTAAAGCATAGGAAGGGTTATTTTACAGTGAGAACAATAAAGCTGTGGAATTCTCTGCCTGTTGAGGTGGTTGGGTCAGAGACTGTACAGACTTTTAAGCAGCGACTGGATGACTTCCTGCAGACACAGAATATTAAGGGTTATAATATTTAATATGTGGGTAAAAGCTTCTTGATCCAAGGAGAATCTGACGCCATTCTGGGGTCAAGAAGGATTTTTTTCCCGGTATGTTGTTGTAATAGCCCCCCTCTCACCACAAATGGATGAGGGCTGGAAGCTGACACCTCACTTGGACTGCACCCGCCCCCCCCCAGTGCCCCCCCCAGTGCCAGGTGCCCCCATTCAGCATTAGTGACAGTACAGCAATAATCACCAATATTTAACCCCAGTGGAGATTGGACAGCAGCCATTTAGCAGATATGCCCCACACAAACAATGTCGTTGGGCAATTCTGGCCATATTTGAAGTATTTTTATTTTATTACCTGACCCCTGCGGCTTCATCCGTCACAAACCGATTTAACCACAAAATACAGACAAACTGAATTGTCCGACTAATCATGTCCTCGTACCTGCATCTTCTTTTAATCGCATGTGATAGGGCTCCTCTTTTCTCTCTTAGATTGTAAGCTCACGTGATCAGGCTCCTCTTTTCTCTTAGATTGTAAACTCACGTGATCGGGCTCCTCTTTTCTCTTAGATTGTAAACTCACGTGATCGGGCTCCTCTTTTCTCTCTTAGATTGTAAACTCACGTGATCGGGCTCCTCTTTTCTCTCTTAGATTGTAAACTCACGTGATCGGGCTCCTCTTTTCTCTCTTAGATTGTAAACTCACGTGATCGGGCTCCTCTTTTCTCTCATAGATTGTAAGCTCATGTGATCGGGCTCCTCTTTTCTCTCATAGATTGTAAACTCACGTGATCGGGCTCCTCTTTTCTCTCTTAGATTGTAAGCTCACGTGATCAGGCTCCTCTTTTCTCTCTTAGATTGTAAACTCACGTGATCAGGCTCCTCTTTTCTCTCTTAGATTGTAAACTCACGTGATCGGGCTCCTCTTTTCTCTCATAGATTGTAAGCTCATGTGATCGGGCTCCCCTTTTCCCATTAGATTGTAAGCTCATGGGAGCAGCCCTTCTATCAATCATTCTCGATGTGTCACACTTATGTTTTGTCCCGCTCATTGCACAGCGCTGCAGAATATGTTGGTGCTTTATTAGTGACTGTAATAGGAAGATTTACAGCGAATATTCCCGACTAAAATTCTGACCCAATGAGTGCCGTGTCTGCCACCTTCTGGCTGGATTTGGAAATACACCCTGGGAGTCGCGTGCAGATTTGGCGCGTTACTCTGGCGCAGCACATTATTCCTCATTACATTAATAAGTGTTTATATAGCGCCAGCATAGTCCACAGCGCTTTAAAAATAGGAAGGTACAAAAGGCACAGAGATTTGGAGGGAGCGGGTGGCCCTGCCCCAAGGAGCGATGTGGCATTTACACCACCGATATAAGTGCTCTGCCAGACGGCACGTGAGCTTACAATCTAAAGGTCATAGAAGGAACTGAGACGACAGAGCAGTAGGGTCGCCAGATCGGCCATGTTTTTCTGGGCACAGATAGTATATTCATGCTGATGGACAGAGCATGAAAAATGCCACCCTGCGGTATGTATAATCCATACTGTATCTGCAGGATAGAAATGTTCCCGCGGTCTCACCTCCGTGCGCTCAGCACCTACAGGAGGGTCCGGCGCCTCCGTGCTTTGCTTCCTTCTCCACTTCCCATACAGACTCCGCATCTTCTCTCTGGTCGCCCGGGTGAAGCTCCTGCCTCCTGCTGCATCGGGGTCCGGCGCTCTGCCAGACGCGGGGTCTCCTCTGCTGCCAGGTCCATGCTGGGTCTTCTGTTTCTTGGCTCTGTACTCCGCCAGCTTCTGCTCCATTCAACGTGACGGCAGCCCCGGCCTTTAAAACGCGAAAGGGACAGGTTTTAGGAGACGTCCGAGGCGGCTGCAGCAACTCGGCAAAAGAGCTTACACTTCAACAGCCGTTACCGAGCGACTAAACACCCGGTTATTTATTAACGGGGAGATTTCTTATGTTTGGCATGTGGAAAAATACTACAAGACGTGGGGACCCCTGAATGTGAAGAAGATAATGGAGGTGGTATGGGGGGGGGGGGAACGAACACACGGCCACGCCCTCTCAGATTAGGATAAAAAATAGCCTCCCAGTGGGGGCAGTAACAGTGATATAGAAAGGGTAGTAGATCCATGGAATAACCTCCCAGTGGGAGCAGTAACGGTGATATAGAAAGGGTAGTAGATACATGGAATATCCTCCCAATGGGGGCAGTAACAGTGATATAGAAAGGGTAGTAGATACATGGAATATCCTCCCAGTGGGAGCAGTAACAGTGATATAGAAAGGGTAGTAGATACATGGAATATCCTCCCAGTGGGGGCAGTAAGTGTGATATAGAAAGGGTAGTAGATACATGGAATATCCTCCCAGTGGGGGCAGTAACTGTGATATAGAAAGGGTAGTAGATACATGGAATATCCTCCCAGTGGGGGCAGTAACTGTGATATAGAAAGGGTAGTAGATACTGCTCCCACTGGGAGGATATTCCATGTATCTACTACCCTTTCTATATCACTGTTACTGCCCCCACTGGGAGGCTATTCCTTGTATCTACTACCCTTTCTATATCACTGGTACATGGAATAACCTCCCAGTGGGAGCAGTAACAGTGATATAGAAAGGGTAGTAGATATATGGAATATCCTCCCAGTGGGGGCAGTAACAGTGATATAGAAAGGGTAGTAGATACAGGGAATAACCTCCCAGTGGGGGCAGTATCTACTACCCTTTCTATATCACTGTTACTGCTCCCACTGGGAGGATATTCCATGTAACAGTGCTATAGAAAGGGTAGTAGATACATGGAATAGCCTCCCAGTGGGGGCAGTAACTGTGATATAGAAAGGGTAGTAGATACATGGAATCGCCTCCCAGTGGGAGCTGTATCTACTACCCTTTCTATATCACAGTTACTGCCCCCACTGGGAGGCTATTCCATGTAACAGTGATATAGAAAGGGTAGTAGAAACATGGAATATCCTCCCAGTGGGAGCAGTAACAGTGATATAGAAGGGTAGTAGATACATGGAATATCCTCCCAGTGAGAGCAGTAACAGTGAAATAGAAAGGGTAGTAGATACATGGAATAGCCTCCAGTGGGGGCAGTAACAGTGGATATAGAAAGGGTAGTAGATACATGGAATAGCCTCCCAGTGGGGGCAGTGACAGTGATATAGAAAGGGTAGTAGATACATGGAATATCCTCCCAGTGAGAGCAGTAACAGTGAAATAGAAAGGGTAGTAGATACATGGAATAGCCTCCCAGTGGGAGCAGTAACAGTGAAATAGAAAGGGTAGTAGATACATGGAATAGCCTCCCAGTGGGGGCAGTGACAGTGATATAGAAAGGGTAGTAGATACATGGAATATCCTCCCAGTGGGGGCAGTAACAGTGATATAGAAAGGGTAGTAGATACATGGAATAGCCTCCCAGTGGGGGCCAGTAACAGTGATATAGAAAGGGTAGTAGATACATGGAATAACCTCCCAGTGGGGGCAGTAACAGTGATAATAGAAAGGGTAGTAGATACTGCCCCCACTGGGAGGCCATTCCATGTAACAGTGATATAGAAAGGGTAGTAGATACATGGAATAGCCTCCCAGTGGGAGCAGTATCTACTACCCTTTCTATATCACTGTTACAGCCCCCACTGGGAGGCTATTCCATGTAACAGGGATATAGAAAGGGTAGTAGATACATGGAATATCCTCCCAGTGGGAGCAGTAACAGTGATCTAGAAAGGGTATTAGATACATGGAATAGCCTCCCAGTGGGCGCAGTAACAGTGATATAGAAAGGGTAGTAGATACATGGAATAGTCTCCCAGTGGGGGCAGAAACAGTGATATAGAAAGGGTATTAGATACATGGAATAGCCTCCCAGTGGGCGCAGTAACAGTGATATAGAAAGGGTAGTAGATACATGGAATAGTCTCCCAGTGGGGGCAGTATCTACTACCCTTTCTATATCACTGTTACTGCGCCCACTGGGAGGCTATTCCATGTATCTAATACCCTTTCTATATCACTGTTTCTGCCCCCACTGGGAGACTATTCCATGTAACAGTGTATAGAAAGGGTAGTAGATACATGGAATAGCCTCCCAGTGGGGGCAGTAACAGTGATACAGAAAGGGTAGTAGATACATGGAATAGCCTCCCAGTGGGGGCAGTAACAGTGATATAGAAAGGGTAGTAGATACATGGAATAGCTTCCCAGTGGGAGCAGTAACAGTGATATAGAAAGGGTAGTAGATACATGGAATATCCTCCCAGTGGGGGCAGTAACAGTGATATAGAAAGGGTAGTAGATAAATGGAATATCCTCCCAGTGGGGGCAGTAACAGTGATATAGAAAGGGTAGTAGATACATGGAATAGCCTCCCACTGGAGCAGTAACAGTGATATAGAAAGGGTAGTAGATACATGGAATATCCTCCCAGTGGGGGCAGTAACAGTGATATAGAAAGGGTAGCAGATACATGGAATAGCCTCCCAGTGGGAGCAGTAACAGTGATATAGAAAGGGTAGCAGATTCATGGAATAGCCTCCCAGTGGGGGCAGTTACAGTGATATAGAAAGGGTAATAGATACATGGAATAACCTCCCAGTGGGGGCAGTAACAGTGATATAGAAAGGGTAGTAGATACTGCTCCCACTGGGAGGCTATTCCATGTATCTACTACCCATTCTATATCACTGTTACTGCTCCCACTGGGAGGATATTCCATATATCTACTACCCTTTCTATATCACTGTTACTGCTCCCACTGGGAAGCTATTCCATGTATCTACTACCCTTTCTATATCACTGTTACTGCTCCACTGGGAGACTATTCATGTATCTACTACCCTTTCTATATCACTGTTACTGCTCCCACTGGGAGGCTATTCCTTGTATCTACTACCCTTTCTATATCACTGTTACTGCTCCCACTGGGAGGCTATTCCATGTACAGTGATATAGAAAGGGTAGTAGATACAAGGAATAGCCTCCAGTGGGAGCAGTAACAGTGATATAGAAAGGGTAGTAGATACATGGAATAGTCTCCCAGTGGGAGCAGTAACAGTGATATAGAAAGGGTAGTAGATACATGGAATAGCTTCCCAGTGGGAGCAGTAACAGTGATATAGAAAGGGTAGTAGATACATGGAATAGCTTCCCAGTGGAGGCAGTAACAGTGATATACAAAGGGTAGTAGATATATGGAATATCCTCCCAGTGGGAGCAGTAACAGTGATATAGAAAGGGTAGTAGATACATGGAATAGCCTCCCAGTGGGAGCAGTAACAGTGATATAGAAAGGGTAGTAGATACATGGAATATCCTCCCAGTGGGGGCAGTAACAGTGATATAGAAAGGGTAGTAGATACATGGAATATCCTCCCAGTGGGGGCAGTAACAGTGATATAGAAAGGGTAGTAGATACATGGAATATCCTCCAGTGGGGGCAGTAACAGTGATATAGAAAGGGTAGTAGATACATGGAATAGCCTCCCAGTGGGGGCAGTAACAGTGATATAGAAAGGGTAGTAGATACACGGAATATCCTCCCAGTGGGGGCAGTAACAGTGATATAGAAAGGGTAGTAGATACATGGAATAGCCTCCCAGTGGGGGCAGTAACAGTGATATAGAAAGGATAGTAGATACATGGAATAGCCTCCCAGTGGGAGCAGTAACAGTGATATAGAAAGGGTAGTAGATACATGGAATATCCTCCCAGTGGGGGCAGTAACAGTGATATAGAAAGGGTAGTAGATACATGGAATAATCCTCCCAGTGGGGAAAGTAACAGTGATATAGAAAGGGTAGTAGATACATGGAATAGCCTCCCAGTGGGGGTAACAGTGATATAGAAAGGGTAGTAGATACATGGAAAACCTCCCAGTGGGGGCAGTAACAGTGATATAGAAAGGGTAGTAGATACATGGAATAGCCTCCCAGTGGGGGCAGTAACAGTGATATAGAAGGGTAGTAGATACATGGAATAGCCTCCCAGTGGGAGCAGTAACAGTGATATAGAAAGGGTAGTAGATACATGGAATAATCTCCCAGTGGGAGCAGTAACAGTGATATAGAAAGGGTAGTAGATACATGGAATAGTCTCCCAGTGGGGGCAGTAACAGTGATATAGAAAGGGTAGTAGATACATGGAATAGCCTCCAGTGGGAGCAGTAACAGTGATATAGAAAGGGTAGTAGATACATGGAATAATCTCCCAGTGGGAGCAGTAACAGTGATATAGAAAGGGTAGTAGATACATGGAATATCCTCCCAGTGGGAGCAGTAACAGTGATATAGAAAGGGTAGTAGATACATGGAATAGCCTCCCAGTGGGGGCAGTAACAGTGATATAGAAAGGGTAGTAGATACATGGAATATCCTCCCAGTGGGAGCAGTAACAGTGATATAGAAAGGGTAGTAGATACATGGAATAGCCTCCCAGTGGGCGCAGTAACAGTGATATAGAAAGGGTAGTAGATACATGGAATAGCCTCCCAGTGGAGGCAGTAACAGTGATATAGAAAGGGTAGTAGATACATGGAATATCCTCCCAGTGGGGGCAGTAACAGTGATATAGAAAGGGTAGTAGATACATGGAATAGCCTCCCAGTGGGAGCAGTAACAGTGATATAGAAAGGGTAGTAGATACATGGAATATCCTCCCAGTGGGGGCAGTAACAGTGATATAGAAAGGGTAGTAGACACATGGAATATCCTCCCAGTGGGGGCAGTAACAGTGATATAGAAAGGGTAGTAGACACATGGAATATCCTCCCAGTGGGAGCAGTAACAGTGATATAGAAAGGGTAGTAGATACATGGAATATCCTCCCAGTGGGGGCAGTAACAGTGATATAGAAAGGGTAGTAGATACATGGAATATCCTCCCAGTGGGAGCAGTAACAGTGATATAGAAAGGGTAGTAGATACATGGAATAGCCTCCCAGTGGGAGCAGTAACAGTGATATAGAAAGGGTAGTAGATACATGGAATAGCCTCCCAGTGGGGGCAGTAATAGTGATATAGAAAGGGTAGTAGATACATGGAATATCCTCCCAGTGGGGGCAGTAACAGTGATATAGAAAGGGTAGTAGATACACGGAATATCCTCCCAGTGGGGGCAGCATTAGATAAACATACGTTCTCTCAGGATAAGATGATTTTCTGTGATTTGGTGACATGTAGGGGTTAAACTCTCTCAGGGGAGATAAGTGCCGGGTTTAACCCTTCCAGCAGCGCAGTGTGATGACGTGGCGGTACCGTGGCCCGGTTAAGGTAGGAGTGAGGGGGGGCAGTGGGTCCCCTAGGTTGCTGTGCCTGGAACTAAAACTCCCGCGATGCATTGCAGACCACCCTCCCAGCGGAGCATCACGGGAGATGTAGTCTCATATTCCTTGTGTCAGATTGCGTCTCGAGTCCCGCTAACCTACAGAGCAGAGGTTCAATTAACCTCCGCCAAGCAGAGCGCCAGTGAGCGGGCCGCCGGCAGCGCAGGGGTTAACAACAGCGACCCTCACCTCAGGGCGCGCACTAAGAAAATCCCCTGCCAAGGCTATTCACTTCCTCCTAGCAACTAGTGACGTTACACAGGTTTTGCAGGCGATTGGCTGATGTGTATTGTTTTATTACAGTGTTCGTACAAGGGTCAGTGCTGGCGGGTTTGACAGCTCAGCAGTATAATGGGGCGTGGCCACAAAGCATGAGCTCCACCTTCTGCACCAGTCGACATGAGGCTTTAACAGGTGTCTGAACTCCTATAGGTTCATTGAATTACTGACGGTTTTTAAGGTCCGCCCCAATCGGTGCTGCACATGCGCAGAGAGCCCCTGAAGACTCCGGACGGACAGGAAGTGCCCGAGGTTAGAGAGTGAAGCGGAAGTGCGGAAGTCGATGTTTCTTTCCACGTGCAATGGGAGAGAAATCCCTGCTTTTCCTTATCAGCGGCTCTAATGACCTGAATGTACACAGTGACTATATACAGAATGCACCTGTAAACATGTAACAGTGACTATATACAGAATGCACCTGTAAACATGTAACACAGTGACTATATACAGAATGCACCTGTAAACATGTAACACAGTGACTATATACAGAATGCACCTGTAAACATGTAACATAGTGACTATATACAGAATGCGCCCGTAAACATGTAACACAGTAACTATATACAGAATGCACCTGTAAACAAGTAACACAGTGACTATATACAGAATGCACCTGTAAACATGTAACACAGTAACTATATACAGAATGCACCTGTAAACATGTAGCACAGTGACTATATAAATTATGCACCTGTAAACGTGTAACATAGTGACTATATACAGAATGCACCTGTAAACATGTAACACAGTGACTATATACAGAATGCGCCTGTAAACATGTAACATAGTGACTATATAAATTATGCACCTGTAAACGTGTAACATAGTGACTATATACAGAATGCACCTGTAAACATGTAACATAGTGACTATATAAATTATGCACCTGTAAACGTGTAACATAGTGACTATATACAGAATGCACATGTAAACATGTAACATAGTGACTATATACAGAATGCACCTGTAAACATGTAACACAGTGACTATATACAGAATGCGCCTGTAAACATGTAACACAGTGACTATATACAGAATGCACCTGTAAACATGTAACACAGTGACTATATACAGAATGCACCTGTAAACATGTAACATAGTGACTATATACAGAATGCACCTGTAAACATGTAACATAGTGACTATATACAGAATGCACCTGTAAACATGTAACATAGTGACTATATACAGAATGCACCTGTAAACATGTAACATAATGACTATATACAGAATGCACCTGTAAACATGTAACACAGTGACTATATACAGAATGCACCTGTAAACATGTAACACAGTGACTATATACAGAATGCACCTGTAAACATGTAACACAGTGACTATATACAGAATGCACCTGTAAACATGTAACACAGTGACTATATACAGAATGCACCTGTAAACATGTAACACAGTGACTATATACAGAATGCACCTGTAAACATGTAACACAGTGACTATATACAGAATGCACCTGTAAACATGTAACACAGTGACTATATACAGAATGCACCTGTAAACATGTAACACAGTGACTATATACAGAATGCACCTGTAAACATGTAACACAGTGACTATATACAGAATGCACCTGTAAACATGTAACACAGTGACTATATACAGAATGCACCTGTAAACATGTAACACAGTGACTATATACAGAATGCACCTGTAAACATGTAACACAGTGACTATATACAGAATGCACCTGTAAACATGTAACACAGTGACTATATACAGAATGCACCTGTAAACATGTAACACAGTGACTATATACAGAATGCACCTGTAAACATGTAACACAGTGACTATATACAGAATGCACCTGTAAACATGTAACACAGTGACTATATACAGAATGCACCTGTAAACATGTAACATAGTGACTATATACAGAATGCGCCTGTAAACATGTAACACAGTGACTATATACAGAATGCACCTGTAAACATGTAACACAGTGACTATATACAGGTGAAACTCAGAATAAATAGAATATGGTGCAAACGTTCATTTATTTCAGTAATGCAAGTTAAAAGGTGAAAGTAATATATGAGACTCATTGGATGCAAAGCGAGATCGATCAAGCGGTGATTTGTCATAATTGTGATGATTCTGGTTACAGCTCATGAAAAGCCCAAATCCACAATCTCAGAAAATGAGAATATTACATGTAATCAATAAAACAAGGATTGTACATAGAACAATATGGCACCTGTGAAAAGTATAAGCTGCAGATGTCAACTGTACACATGTACGCAGACGACACTGTAATCTATACCAGCAAACCAAATCTCCCGCAGCTGGAGGCCGTGCTGCAAGAACAATTCACAGAGGGAGAAAAGTGAATCAAACACAACAAACATTTATTAAATAATGACAAAACAGTAACGATGCTCTTTGGAACAAAACCTAAACTACACAAATTGCAAAATCCCCATCTATGTGTTGGGACAAAATCAAATGGCACGCTGACCACAGTCACTTCTCTCAAATATCTAGGTATGTGGTTAGACCCAAATCTATCCTTTGGCCCCCACATCGAAAAACTCATCTAAACTCTACCCCAAACTAGGTGCCCTGTACAGAAACAAATCCTGCCTGAGCCCCGCGGTAACAAAGCAGATTGTACAACAAATGCTTATGCCTGCTATTGAATACGGAGATGTAGTGTATGCAGCCACCCCGCAAACACACCTCCAGAAACTTACTACATTGTATAACTCATTCTGTCGCTTTGTGCTACAATGTAACTACATGACACACCATTGTGACATGTTAAAAGAACTAAACTAGCCATCGCTGGAATCCAGACGCACCTTTCACCTTTCCAACCTGGTGTTTAAGAGGTTTTCTGGGAATCTACCACCATACCTGAATATGCTGCTTCCCCCGGCAGTTCCCTCATCCTATAACCTCAGATCCAGGACCTGAACCTTACTTACAATACCACAATACAAAAAGACAGCGGCTCGATCCTCATTTTCCTACAGAGCACCGCAAATATGGAATAACCTCCCAGACACCATCAAATCTTCCCCCAGTCTAAAGTCACTTAAGAGCTCCCTATTAACATACCTCAATAAGGAATGCACCTGTAAACATGTAACAGTGACTATATACAGAATGCACCTGTAAACATGTAACATAGTGACTATATACAGAATGCAACTGTAAACATGTAACACAGTGACTATATACAGAATGCACCTGTAAATGTAACACAGTGACTATATACAGAATGCACCTGTAAACATGTAACACAGTGACTATATACAGAATGAACAAAGAAAGGATAGACCTCCAGTGGATGAGAAGTGCAAATGGGTTTATTTGGGTACAGCGAGCCCAAGAAAAAAATCAGTGACGTTTCGACCCTAAGGTCTTAATCATACACCTGTAAACATGTAACGCAGTGACTATATACAGAATGCACCTGTAAACATGTAACACAGTGACTATATACAGAATGCACCTGTAAACATGTAACACAGTGACTATATACAGAATGCACCTGTAAACATGTAACACAGTGACTATATACAGAATGCACCTGTAAACATGTAACACAGTGACTATATACAGAATGCACCTGTAAACATGTAACACAGTGTCTATATACAGAATGCACCTGTAAACATGTAACACAGTGACTATATACAGAATGCACCTGTAAACATATAACACAGTGACTATATACAGAATTCTCCTGTAAACATGTAACACAGTGACTATATACAGAATGCACCTGTAACACAGTGACTATATACAGAATGCACCTGTAAACATGTAACACAGTGACTATATACAGAATGCACCTGTAACACAGTGACTATATACAGAATGCACCTGTAAACATGTAACACAGTGACTATATACAGAATGCACCTGTAAACATGTAACACAGTGACTATATACAGAATGCACCTGTAAACATGTAACACAGTGACTATATACAGAATGCACCTGTAAACATGTAACACAGTGTCTATATACAGAATGCACCTGTAAACATGTAACACAGTGACTATATACAGAATGCACCTGTAAACATATAACACAGTGACTATATACAGAATTCTCCTGTAAACATGTAACACAGTGACTATATACAGAATGCACCTGTAACACAGTGACTATATACAGAATGCACCTGTAAACATGTAACACAGTGACTATATACAGAATGCACCTGTAAACATGTAACAGTGTCTATATACAGAATGCACCTGTAAACATGTAACACAGTGACTATATACAGAATGCACCTGTAAACATGTAACACAGTGACTATATACAGAATGCACCTGTAACACAGTGACTATATACAGAATGCACCTGTAAACATGTAACACAGTGACTATATACAGAATGCACCTGTAAACATGTAACAGTGACTATATACAGAATGCACCTGTAAACATGTAACACAGTGACTATATACAGAATGCACCTGTAAACATGTAACACAGTGACTATATACAGAATGCACCTGTAAACATGTAACACAGTGACTATATACAGAATGAACCTGTAAACATGTAACACAGTGACTATATACAGAATGCACCTGTAACACAGTGACTATATACAGAATGCACCTGTAAACATGTACACAGTGACTATATACAGAATGCACCTGTAAACATGTAACACAGTGACTATATACAGAATGCACCTGTAAACATGTAACACAGTGACTATATACAGAATGCACCTGTAAACATGTAACACAGTGACTATATACAGAATGAACCTGTAAACATGTAACACAGTGACTATATACAGAATGCACCTGTAAACATGTAACACAGTGACTATATACAGAATGCACCTGTAACACAGTGACTATATACAGAATGCACCTGTAAACATGTAACATAGTGACTATATACAGATGCGCCTGTAAACATGTAACACAGTGACTATAAACAGAATGCGCCTGTAAACCTGTAACACAGTGACTATATACAGAATGCACCTGTAAACATGTAACACAGTGACTATATACAGAATGCACCTGTAAACATGTAACACAGTGACTATATACAGAATGCACCTGTAAACATGTAACACAGTGACTATATACAGAATGCACCTGTAAACATGTAACACAGTGACTATATACAGAATGCACCTGTAAACATGTAACACAGTGACTATATACAGAATGCACCTGTAAACATGTAACACAGTGACTATATACAGAATGCACCTGTAACACAGTGACTATATACAGAATGCACCTGTAAACATGTAACACAGTGACTATATACAGAATGCACCTGTAAACATGTAACACAGTGACTATATACAGAATGCACCTGTAAACATGTAACACAGTGACTATATACAGAATGAACCTGTAAACATGTAACACAGTGACTATATACAGAATGCACCTGTAAACATGTAACACAGTGACTATATACAGAATGCACCTGTAACACAGTGACTATATACAGAATGCACCTGTAAACATGTAACATAGTGACTATATACAGAATGCGCCTGTAAACATGTAACACAGTGACTATAAACAGAATGCGCCTGTAAACCTGTAACACAGTGACTATATACAGAATGCACCTGTAAACATGTAACACAGTGACTATATACAGAATGCACCTGTAAACATGTAACATAGTGACTATATACAGAATGCACCTGTAAACATGTAACACAGTGACTATATACAGAATGCACCTGTAAACATGTAACACAGTGACTATATACAGAATGCACCTGTAAACATGTAACACAGTGACTATATACAGAATGCACCTGTAAACATGTAACACAGTGACTATATACAGAATGCACCTGTAACACAGTGACTATATACAGAATGCACCTGTAAACATGTAACACAGTGACTATATACAGAATGCACCTGTAAACATGTAACATAGTGACTATATACAGAATGCACCTGTAAACATGTAACACAGTGACTATATACAGAATGCACCTGTAAACATGTAACACAGTGACTATATACAGAATGCACCTGTAAACATGTGACACAGACTATATTTCCTACATATTTATTTTCTGGTTTAATCTGTATATTTGTTTTTTTTAATATCTCGCATTTTATTACTTTGTGTTTCTGTAACAATTCAATGTTTTTGAATCCAGGACAAACTGAAACCAGAGAAATCTCAATGTATCCGTCCAGGGAAAATACTTTATAAATAAAATAAATAAATAAAATAAATATGTACTCAGTACTTGGTTTGGGCCCCTTTTGCAGCAATTCCGGCCTCAATGTGACATGGAAGCTATCAGCCTGTGGCACTGCTGAGGTGTTATGGAAGACCAGGATGCTTTAATAGTGGCCTCCAGCTCTTCTGCATTGTCCCGTCTCATGTCTCTCATCTTTCTCTTGGCAATAGATTCTCTATGGGGTTCAGGACAGGCGAGTTTGCTGGCCAATCAAGCACAGTAATCCCGCGCTCATTGAAGCAGGTTTTGGTGCTTTTGGCAGTGTGGGCATGTGCCAAGTCCAGATGGAAAATGAAGTCAGCATCCCCATAAAGCTCGTCTGCGGATGGAAGCATGAAGTGCTCTCAAATCTCCTGCTAGACGGCTGCGTTGACCCTGGACTTAATGAAGCACAGTGGACCAACACCAGCAGATGACATGGCTCCCCAAATCAACACAGACTGTGGAAACTTCACACTGGACTTCAAGCATCTTGCAGTGTGTGCCTCCATTCTTCCTCCATACTCTGGCTCCTTGGTTTCCAAATGAGATGCAAAAGTTGCTCTCATCAGAAAAGAGGACTTTGGAGCCACTGAGCAACAGACCAGGTCTGTGTTTTTCTTTAGCCCAGGTAAGACGCTTCTGACGTTGTTTGTTGTTCAGGAGCGGCTTGACAAGAGGAATACGACATTTGAAGACCATGTCCAGGATCCGTCTGTGTGTGGTGGCTCTTGATGCACTGACTCCAGTCTCAGTCCACTCCTTGTGAAAGTCCCCAACACTTTTGAATGGCCTTTTCCTGACAATCCTCTCCAGGCTGCGTCATCCCTGCTGCTTGTGCACCTTTTTATTCCACACTTTTCCCTTCCACATAACTTTCTATTAATGTGCTTTGATACAGCACTTTGGGAACATCCAACTTCTTTTGCAATGACCTTTTGAGGCTTTCCCTCCTTATGGAGGGGGTCAATGATGGTTTTCTGCACCACTGTCAGGTCAGCCGTCTTTCCCATGATTGTGATTCCTACTGAACCAGACTGAGAGACCATTTAAAGGCTCAGGAACCCTTTGCAGGTGTTATGGCTTAATTAGCTGATTAGAGTGGGACACTTTGAGCCTAGAATATATTGCACCGCATCACAATATTCTCATTTTCTGAGATTGTGGATTTGGGGTTTTCATGAGCTGTAACCAGAATCATCACAATTATGACAAATCACCGCTTGAACTGAGTCTCATATATTAGTTTCACCTTTTAAGTCGCATTACTGAAATAAATCAATTTTTGCACCATATTCTATTTTTCAAGTTTCACCTGTATATATATATATCACATCCCTGCAAACGAGGAATTGATTCCATATTTTGTATAGGGTCACTAGATCAGCCATGTTTTCCTGGACACACATTACTACTTCATGCAGAGGGAAAAGTAGTGCCCTGCAACATGTATAATTCGTATGCTGCAGGAAGGAAATCCAGACAGGTCACCGGGGAATCCTTTCTGATTTCTTACCTGCAGCATATGGACTATACATGCTGCGGGGTTGGCGTCTTCATGCACTGCCCAGCAGCATGAATACATCATGTGTCCAGGAAAACATGGCCGACCCTATTTGTGTGCTAGGATAGGTAGGGTCACCAGGTAGGCCATGTTTTTCTGGGCACATAATTTATTCATGCTGATGGGCAGTGCGTGAAAAATGCAACCCCGCAGCATGTATAATCCATAAGCTGCAGGTAAGAAATCAAAAAGGAATCCCAGGTGACCTGCCCTGATTAGGTAATAGATTTCCTTCATGCAGTATATGAATTATACATGTTGCAGGGTAGCACCTTACCTATCCTTCCCGTCTGAATAAAATAGTAATATGCGTCCGGGGAAACATGACCAATCTGGCAACTCTACCACCACATCCCACAGTTTTCCAAAAAAGCAATCTTGGGTCCTGGTACCCCCAATTCACAAACCTGACACACCTCTGCTTCCTAGCGGTGCCAGGTCGGCCATGTTTTCTAGGACACATTACTATTTTATGCAGAGGGGAGCACAGGGAAATGCACTGCCCATCAGCATGAATACATTAGAAGGGACCAGGAAAGCATCAAGGGGTTAATATACAATATTATACAAACAAACACCAAGGGGTTAATATACAATATATATATTGTACTGGTTGGATGGAGTAGAGGTAACATCACTGCTCTATAACCGTGGAGACACAGGTTGGATCCCAGCCAGAGCACCTCTCCAGTAAGTGTCTTGGGCGAGACACCTAACGGTACACACTCGCTGCCACACAGTATCGGCTGTGGAGTCCAGTGGTGACGTCTCTACCCTTCGACCGTGGAGAAGCAAGTCAAATCCCGTTCAGCGCATCCTCCAATACAACTGTGGAGAAGCAAGTCTCGACTTTTACGAGAAGCGGGTTCATCCTCACCACCAGGTCGCTGATCTACAATCATGGAAAGACGACTCGATCCCACTCAGAAGACGCCACCAGCGAGTGTCCTTGGGCAAAACACCCAACGATATGGATGCGCCAACCTCACAAAATACTTGTACATCTCATAGATTGTAAGTTCTTGGGATCAGGGACCCCCTGAATCAGGCCGTATCATCCATGTGTCAGATTCCAATGCATTAACCCCTTGCACACAGATCCTGTAAAGCGCTGCGGAATATGTGGCGCTATATAAATAAAGGGTAATAATAACGTGGCCGTTCTGGCTTCCCTAGTAATGAGGACAGGTGCTGATTTTGCTGCCAGTGGAAATAACGTCATTGTAAGGTGGTTCAGGTAAATTACCACAACCCGCCATGTTCTCACACTTCCAATTTGCAGTTAGTGCTGCCCCCCATCCCCCACCTTTTGATTTCTTACCTGCAGCGTATGGATTATACATGCTGCGGGGTGGCAGGTTCCACAAAGCAGGACACCGTTACTAAGCCCCAGGTAAGGGGACGCACGCACAGCGCCGTGACCGCCTCGCAGGTTGGTGCGTTGAATAACAATCCATTCAGCACTTGGACAGCTCTGGCTTTATGTCCTGATCTCCGCCTGTACAGGGGGCGGCAGCGACAGTTCATACGCACGGCCGCTAGATGGCGGTATCAGACTTCCTGCCGCGGCCCGTATGTTACCAGGGGCAGGGGATGTGCGTCTCCCCGATACAGGGCCGTGTTATGAGGTTTGCACAATAAGTAAACAACGCGCGCCTGCAGATTTTACTTCCCATCATGCTTTGTTAGGGCCTGGCCTTGGAGCCAATCGCAGCGGGAAGCGGTGCTGCGCGTCGTGAGCTGTGTGCGAGATCGCGCCGCCGCGGATGAGGTTATCTTATCACCATGGTTGGAATAGGTCCCTCAGGACGGCACGTTGTTACCAGACATGTGCACCGGCAATAAACCCGCTCCGTGCTTCTAATTTGGGTCTTTAGGCTGGGGTCAAACGAACGCATTATTTGCAGCGACCGTCAAAAAGTGCGTCCGAACGCATTGCCGTATTTTTTCATGGAATGCGCGATAGCGGTCATACGATGCGCATTTTTGTGCGTGATTTTTTACGGATCCAAACCAGGAAACTTTTTGCGTCTGGACGATATGTTGGCCGGACATGAGCAGGGTCTGACGTCTCCAAATCACACACACACGCCGCTAGTGGACGCAGCGCACTCTGTACGTCCGTACTAGCGGTTCTGCGTTCTCGAAAAAATGCATTCATTTTCCACTTGCGTTGCGCGTCCGGACTTTCGTGCGACTGTACTTCGTATATTGGCTGTCATTGCCCGTCATTTGCGGCCATAATTAAGTGCGCCAGAACGCACGTTAAAAATGCGCTGGTCTGACCTCAGCCTAAACGGCAATTCTTTCCTTTAATGAAATCCCTGGCGTTTGGGACGAGCAGTTAAATGGCAACCAACCTGCTCCTGAACCCCGTGACCGGAAACGATGGGGGCGCCTGGCCCCCCACATCACAAACCATGGCCGGAATGTAAGAGGTTAAATCAGAGGAGGTCAGACAGTCCATCTGCTGGCCAGGAGTGATAGGCGGCTGCCGCGGCACTAATTAACTTCACGTATTGCACTGAAATAAACACATAAACCCGCAGAGCCGGGATGGTTCCCACACCATGGATTTTCTAGCAGTTCATTCATAGTGGGGTCCGGCCGAGGTCGGGGGTTTGCATCGCCTAAAATTCGGACAAATCAAAATTGGGTCAAAAGGAATACACTAGGGCAGGGCATAAAATCTCACGGCCCCCTGATGCCTACAATTCCCAGAATTCCTTTACTGCAGCAGCTGGCCACGGAATAATGGGAGTTGTAGTCCAGAAACATTTGGGGGGCTCGAGTTTGACAGCAAGTACTAAAGCAAACAACATTATGAAACGAATCAGATTCGTTTGATTGTTTCACAAAGCTCCCTGTTCCTGTAAATTGGCCTGTGGTGATGAATCTGTTGTTAGCACCACAGGCCAATGGACAGCTCAACATTTAACCCTAGCTTACCTTTTAACAGCAGGATTTGTTGTATTGGGGCTTTATTTAGAGAAACAAAATTCGAATTGATATCGAATCGATCCCAAATAACAATGTTTTTTTTACAAAACAAACAAAAATGAAGTAACGAATCAAAACGTAACAAAACTACGAAAACGAAATCATTTTGAAATAAAACAAAACAACTTTTTCAGCCGTGCGCACCTCTAGTGGCGAGTTCCTCACTTTCGGAATAACCCCTATAGCACAGGAATCTGGAGATGTTTATATCTCTGGATGTGTAATGGAGGTGATTATTGCGCACGTAGCTCGGGCTGAGTGTCCTTGATTCTCGGTATTTTCGGGCTGAGTGATCCTCATGAAACTTACTGGAAGGAAGAACTATTCAGAGGAGACACCAGAACAATACACAACAGGATGCGTTTCCTATCCTGACAGAGAGAATTAGTCATTTTCTGAGATTAAATGTAAAATTAGGAGCAGAAGTAACAATTTTAGCAACTTGTTTGTTATGACATATGGTATAAAAACAACAACACCGGATTTATTCACTGACCTGGGGAGAACTGGGATAGATCTGCGCACATAATGGGGAGAACGATCTTAACAAGCTCTGTGACTCGCTCTCATACATAATGCACATTACTGTGAGTTTTATTGCTGTGGAGCTCTGTGATACACTTATACACACCGCACATTACTGTGAGTTTTATTGCTGCAGAGCTTTGGGATATGCTTATACACACTGCACATTACTGTGATTTTTTTTAAAAAAAAAAATTATTGCTGTGGATTCTGTGATATCCTCACATACACATATATCCGGCTGGGTGGAGTAGAGGTAACATCACTGCTCTGCGTGGAGAGAGTCTGTGGAGACATGGGTTCGATCCCAGCAAGAGCACCTCTCCAGTAAGTGTCCTTGGGCAAGACACCTAACGGTACATACTCGCCACCAGGACATACTTGAAAACGAGAGAAATCTCAATGTATCCTTCCTGGTAAAATACTTTCTCACACACTGCACATTACTGTGAGTTTTATTGCTATGGAGCTCTGTGATACACTCATACACACCACACATTACTGTGAGTTTTATTGTTGTGGAGCTCTGTGATACACTTATACACACCGCACATTACTGTGAGTTTTATTGCTGTGGAGCTCTGTGATCCGCTCATACACACCGCACATTACTGTGAGTTTTATTGCTGTGGAGCTCTTTGATACACTTATACACACCGCACATTACTGTGAGTTTTATTGTTGTGGAGCTCTGTGATACGCTCATACACACCGCACATTACTGTGAGTTTTATTGCTATGGAGCTCTGTGATACCCTCATACACACCACACATTAATGTGAGTTTTATTGCTGTGGAGCTCTGTGATACACTCATACACACTGCACATTACTGTATCACAGAGCTCCACAGCAATAAAACTCACATTAATGTGTGGTGTGTATGAGGGTATCACAGAGCTCCATAGCAATAAAACTCACAGTAATGTGCGGTGTGTATGACTGTGAGTTTTATTGCTGTGGAGCTCTTTGTTTTTCTCTTGATATGTTTTAGTACATTCCTATTTGGGATATTTTGTTAATATTGGGTGTTTCTAATAATGAACTTCATTTCCCCGTGATCTTTTCACTCTTGTTCCAGACAGGAGTCCATGATATTTCAGGCGAATTTATCCACTTCTTTAATATCTCTGATCCCACGCGGTATCGCTCTCTTTTATCTCTGCAGACTGTGAACTAATTTTCTGTATATTTTCTGAATTTTCCCGTAACAATCATTCACTGGGTCTCTCTCTATTCCCACGCACTATAATGTCAGATTTTGGAATGATTTCCCCGAATACCTATTCACAGGTTCTGGCGGTGCCCTTTGTGTTTCTCCGCATACGTTGTGCTAGTCTCGTGGTTCCTGGCAGATGACAAGGTTTTGTTTGTATTGTTTTCCCAGAATTCCAGTTTTCTGTATTCGATTTTCTCCCCGGATTCCAGGTTCTGACCTCTGTATCGACGCTTCATTTAGACCTTCATCCTCTGCCTGGCTCTCTAGATGAACACACTAAGGGGGTTATTCACTTACACCACATCTCCGAAAAGCATGGCTGCCAAGAGGCTCGTGTTGTTACCCACCACTAACGAGACAAGAAACCACAAGATGGGTCGTCTCCTTGTTACGCCGTCCTCTCATACTGCTCGATGAGGAGCCACTGCGTAATGTTTTTCAAAGCTGGCCGATTAACATCCGCAACAGAAAGTTGCGACAATCTGAAACGAATAGGCAACAAAATGAAACAAACACCGCACAGAAAATAAAGGGAAGGAGTGTGACATAAGCCACTTTGGATTTGGGGTGCATGGGCCTGGAGACAAATTTGTAGGGTGCAGGCCCCATAATCAATATTAGCTCATTAACCATATGCAGAATGTTTGTGTAATCTGTGTTATGCAAGAATGTTATTGTCTATCTTGCTCAGAGGATTAGCCATCCAGCGGGTGGGCTTGAACATCACGGGGTGACATTGCTTGCCCTGCAGCTTTCTGGCAACTCCTACGGTCCTCCTCCCTTCCCTGTGGCCGATCGTCACTGGCTGTAGGGGTGCAGCCTAACTTCAGGCAGTCCTTTTGCAGCCAATGACAGTGATCGCCCACAGGAAGGGAAGCGAGCTGTAGGAGTTGCCAGAGAAGCCCCACGGTGTTCAAGCCTGCAGAGCCTGACATTAAGGGGTTAATATGTGTATGGCAGTCTGTGGGGTGTTCAGTATGTGTAACACAATCTCTATTCAGTCAACCACAAGCTTACTACCATCTTACTCAAACACACACTTGCATGTTCACTCTCATCTCACTCAGCCAGCCATATGCTTACTGTGCTCACTCCCATCTCACTCAACCAGCCACATGCTTACTGTGCTCACTCCCTTCTCACTCAGCCAGCCACATGCTTGTTCTGCTCACTCCCATCTCACTCAGCCAGCCACATGCTTACTCTGCTCACTCCCATCTCACTCAGCCAGCCACATGCTTGCTCTGCTCACTCCCTTCTCACTCAGCCAGCCACGTGCTTGTTCTGCTCACTCCCATCTCACTCAGCCAGCCACACGCTTGCTCTGCTCATTCCCATCTCACTCAGCCAGCCACACGCTTGCTCTGCTCATTCCCATCTCACTCAGCCAGCCACACGCTTGCTCTGCTCATTCCCACCTCACTCAGCCAGCCACACGCTTACTCTGCTCACTCCCATCTCACTCAGCCAGCCACACGCTTACTCTGCTCACTCCCATCTCACTCAGCCAGCCACACGCTTGCTCTGCTCACTCCCATCTCACTCAGCCAGCCACATGCTTACTCTGCTCACTCCCATCTCACTCAACCAGCCACATGCTTACTCTGCTCATTCCCATCTCACTCAGTCAGCCACGTGCTTGTTCTGCTCACTCCCATCTCACTCAACCAGCCACACGCTTGCTCTGCTCACTCCCATCTCACTCAGCCAGCCACATGCTTACTCTGCTTATTCCCTTCCCATCCAACTGCCTAAGCCACATTTCAAGTATATTTTAGGTAGTAAAAATGTAAATATAATATTTCTTCTTAAAGTAAAATCAAATTTTTTAGTTTTTCATTAATATACACATTTCTATTTTTTCCTCCCAAATAATAGGAATAAATGAAGATTTTCTGTGGTTTTGCTCCAGCGCAGAATTTCATATCAAGTGGTGGAAGCGGCGATTCTCAGAGAGGTATAAATCTGCGTTTCCCATAAGCCCCTGCAAGGCATTTTCTTCTTTCCTGCAGTTGTCAGATGTTTTCTCCATGATGCTGTCACACGGATCACTCTCTTCATTTTACATGAACGGGATCTTTGTGTTTTTTCTGCTCAGTTTTTCCACTTGCAGCGATCGAGGACGCCCGACGTGAATGCTGGGAAAAGCGATAAAAGCTGATTTTAGCAACTGCACTTCCCGTCTTATGCTGAGGGAGATTCAACGGGCACCCGTCATACTCGCCTGCGGGTCACCGCCATTGCCTGTCTCCTATAGGCTCGCATAAGCTCACCGGGCAGGTAAACATCGGCAGCCCTGATTGGACCCAAGATTGCGATACATCTTGCACGTAGCACACTGACATATAAATGTATATTTATATCATATGTTTAGACTGAAAGAAAGGATAATGATTGACAGAGACAGGAGCTTCTAAAGTAAAACGTAACTTTTATTGGAAACTAAAGAAACCAGAACAACATAAAGACGAGCCAAGGAGAGGATAAAACGTCTCCGCAGCTTCAGTCGGCGTGATAAATGACACATACGGTACAAGGTGCATCTGTGTTGTTCTGGTTTCTTTAGTTTCCAATAAAAGTTACGTTTTACTTCATAAGCTCCTGTCTCAGTTAATCAATATCCTTTGTTCTATTCATGTTCTGGGGTTACCCCCATTTCTGTTGCTGCATATTCACAGTATTTCTCTAGGGGATTTCTTTCGTGCTTCTACTACACTTGCCTGCCTTGACACCTTAAGGACCAATGACATAACTGTTCCGACATACATGCATTGACTTAAAGACCCTTGGTCCTTAAGGGGTTAATATACACCATATACAGTTGTGTTCAAAATGATTCAACCCCCACTGAAATTGAGTGTTTTGGCCAGTTTGACATTGATCATTCAGTCATCTTGCTTACAATTAAATCAAAGAGGCACGTGTAGGTCAGACAAATATAAACATAACATTTATAATGAAATAACCACAAATGTCTTTTCTGTGCTCACATCATTATCAGTTTTATTCAACCCCCAAGTGACATTCAATCTTAGTACTTAGTACAACATCCTTTTACAGTTATAACAGCTTTTAAACGTGAAGCATAGCTTGACACAAGTGTCTTGCAGCGATCTACGGGTATCTTCGCCCATTCGTCATGGGCAAAAGCCTCCAGTTCAGTCACATTATTATTATTATTATTATTTATTTATAAAGCGCCAGCATATTCCGCAGCGCTGTACAATAAGCACAGTACAGACAGGGTTACAATACATTGAACAACATTTGACAAACAGTACAGGAGGAGATGAGGGCCCTATTCCCGTAGGAACTCACAATCTAGGAGGGTTGGGGTTGGAAACAGGAGGAGAGGACTGTAAGGTGAGAGTGATTGATGGTTGCGTCAGTGAGTTGGGTGGTAGGCTTCCCTAAATAGGAATGTTTTCAGGGAGCGTTTGAAGGAAGAGAAGTTAGGGGAAAGTCTGACAGCTTGCGCACTGCAACTGCTTTCTTTAAGTCCCACCAGAGGTTCTCAATCGGATTTAAGTCAGGTGACTGCGATGGCCACTCCAAAATGTTCCAGCCTTTAATCTGCAACCATGCTCTAGTGGACTTGGAGGTATGCTTGGGATCATTGTCCTGTTGAAAGGTCCAACGTCTCCCAAGCCTCAGGTTTGTGACGGACTGCATCACATTGTCATCCAATATCTCCTGGTACTGAAGAGAATTCATGGTACCTTGCACACGCTGAAGCTTCCCTGTACCTGCAGAAGCAAAACAGCCCCAAAGCATGATTGACCCCCCCCCCCCCCGCCATGCTTCACAGTAGGCAAGGTGTTCTTTTCTTCATAGGCCTTGTTCTTCCTCCTCCAAAACATAGCGTTGATCCATGGGCCCAAACAGTTCTAATTTTGTTTCATCAGTCCACAGAACACTATCCCAAAACTTCTGTGGTTTGTCCACATGACTTTTGGCATACTGCAGTCGACTCTTCTTATTCTTTGGAGACAGCAAGGGGGTGCACCTGGGAGTTCTGGCATGGAGGCCTTCATTACGCAGTGTGCGCCGTATTGTCTGAGCTGAAACTTCAGTACCCACATCTGACAAATCTTTTCTCAGTTCCTCAGCAGTCACACGGGGACTTTTCTCCACTCTACGCTTCAGGTAGCGCACAGCAGTCGAAGTCAGCATCTTCTTTCTGCCACGACCAGGTAGCGTTTCAACAGTGCCCTTGCCTTGAATTTGCGAATGATGCTTCCTATGGTCTCTCTTGGTATGTTTAACATCTTTGCAATCTTCTTATAGCCATTGCCCTTCCTGTGAAGAGTAATCACCTCTTCTCTTGTCTTCCTGGACCATTCTCTTGACTTCACCATGTTTGTATCCACACCAGTAAATGTCTAGAAGGAGCTGAGTATCACAGTAATTTTAAAGCTGCCTAATTGGTGCTTATTATGCTTTATTGCTGCTCCGTGACATCCACAGGTGTTTTCAATACCTGATTGAAAACACTTGAATGAACCTCTGTTCTTCAGAGTGGTAGTCTTTAAGGGGTTGAATAATTGTGTCAATGAAGAATTCACAAAAGAAACATTTACTACTGTATTACAAAACCAATTGATGTCATTTTAGTTGCATATGGTTCTTTAAAAAGTCCTTGTAGGATTTCATTCTGAATACAATTACAAATGTAGAAAAAATGGAGCGCAAACCCCGGTGTGAGCGCACTTGGCTGATTTGATTGAATAACTTCAATGGTATTCTCAATGTTCTGATTGGAAGATCATAAGTCCTATTGATAAAAAATAGAAAACTCCATGGTGCAAATAACGTCTGTATAATCAAGTGATACAATTCTGTAGGATATTGTAAGTGAATAACTCACAAGTGTAGAGCCAGGTAAGGCTCAATGAAATTCGCCTTTTGACCACTCTGGGGGGGTCACTCCCCTTGTATAGAATCTTCACCCTTTAAATCAATCGTGGGGTTGACCTCTGGTGGGTTTCTTTCACTCTGCTCACTCTGCTTGTCAAACAGCAGAGTGGTCAAAAGGCGAATTTCATTGAGCCTTACCTGGCTCTACACTTGTGAGTTATTCACTTACAATATCCTACAGAATTGTATCACTTGATTATACAGACGTTATTTGCACCATGGAGTTTTCTATTTTTTATCAATAGGACTTATGATCTTCCAATCAGAACATTGAGAATACCATTGAAGTTATTCAATCAAATCAGCCAAGTGCGCTCACGCCGGGGTTTGCGCTCCATTTTTTCTATCATTGTATTGTATTAAGGGTGTACATAGGTGTTTATTTGAGCAGCCATCCATTAAGTAATCTTTAGCGCTAATTGTTCTCTCTTATATATTTACAATTACAAATGTACACTAAATTCCCTAAAACCCTTTAGCATTGGGGGTTGAATAATTTTGAACACAACTGTATTTCCACATATGCTTAGACTGGACCTTTTAGTGAAAAATATATGATAAATCATGTGTTTAACAAGGAAATATATGGTTCATCACCTGCACACAGGCTTTGTAGTGTGTGGGGCTAATGGGAACTCCGTTCCCCCAGCTAAAATAGTGGAGGAGCTTAGTTCCCTACTTTACTTGACTCCTGGTAATACCTCTTAGGTTGTTAGTTTCTCTGAGCTTAGAGTAAAGATCTGGACCGCCATCACAGGGGTGACAGTCCATGATATGTCCGAGGGCCCTGTGGGTAGTGATGGAAGTCCGGATCAGTGAAATGATTCGGTTCATTATGAGTGATTCATTGAAATGAATTGGATCATCAACTGAATCATTGAGTCAGATTGGTGGGGGGGGGGGTAGTGACTCACCAGTAACTGCCCCTCTGAGTCACTCCCTGCACTGCCGATTGCATCAGTGAACCTTCTCCCTGCCTGCTGTGCTGATGCCCATGCACTGAAGGGAGGCAGAAGAAAGGTAAATCTTCCCCATCACACCTGGCACTTCTTGCCCCTTTTAGTACAGGCTGAGGTCGTTAGAAAAAAAGAAAAAAAAGAGGATTAATGTTGTAAATCTCCTGCAGTTTATATACAAGCATGGGTTAATGGAAACTCAAAGGGCGCACAGTTTATATCCCAGCATGGGTTAATGGGCAACTCACAGGGCACACATCTTATATCCCAGCATGGGTTAATGGAAACTCAAAGGGCACACATTTTATATCCCAGCATGGGTTAACGGAAACTCACAGGGCACACAGTTTATATCCCAGCATGGGTTAATGGAAACTCACAGGGCACACAGTTTATATCCCAGCATGGGTTAATGGAAACTCACAGGGCACACAGTTTATATCCCAGCATGGGTTAATGGAAACTCACAGGGCACACAGTTTATATCCCAGCATGGGTTAATGGAAACTCACAGGACACACAGTTTATATCCCAGCATGGGTTAATGGAAACTCACAGGACACACAGTTTATATCCCAGCATGGGTTAATGGAAACTCACAGGGCACACAGTTTATATCCCAGCATGGGTTAATGGAAACTCACAGGGCACACAGCTTATATCCCAGCATGGGTTAATGGAAACTCACAGGGCACACATCTTATATCCCAGCATGGGTTAATGGAAACTCACAGGGCACACAGTTTATATCCCTGAATGGGTTAATGGGTAAGGATGAGCTGTTCGGTTCGATCGGTTCGGAGTTCGCATCGAACATAGCCTGTTCGCATGTTCGCGAACTACGAACATTTCCGCATGTTCGCCCACAATGGACCACCATGCACTTTCCACTGGCCTGAAGCTTGTAATTGGCTACAGCCTTGCACCTGACCACAGGTCAGGTGCAAGACAGGTTCAAGACTGTGCCAGTCACGGCTCAAAGTCCCGATTGGGCAAATTTTGCCCAGTCATGGGCTCACAGAGCTAAGTCCCGCAGCACACTATATAAGGTTTCACACAGCACTTCAGCACGTGTTTGAGAGGAGATTGTTGTTGTGTTAGTGTGTGTGTTCTCACTGCCAGTCTGCCACCAGCTACTGGGGGGGTCTCTGGGGGGTGTCTCATTTCTACAAAATATCTGGGAATTGTTATAATCCGTGTGTTCTCATTGACACCCAGTATTTTGGGGGTCAGCAATTTCTACAAAATATTTGGGAATTGAGGTGATCTGTGTCTTGTCACAGCCAGTGCAACGCAGTATTTTGGGGGGTCAGTAATTTCTACAAAATATTTTGGAATTGAGGTAATCTGTGTCTTGTCACTGCCACACAGTATTTTTGGGGTCCGTAACTTCTACAAAATATTTGGGAATTTAGGTAATCTGTGTGTTCTCACTGGCTGCCACCAAGTATTTTGGGGGGTCAGTAATTTCTCCAAAATATCTGGGAATTGTGGTAATCTGTGTCTGGCGACTCACTGCCAACCATCAGGGGGTCTCACTGATTTATAGGAGGTTTCTGAGATTTGTAATCTGTGTCTTGTCACTGGCTGCCAGCTATCAGGGTGTCTCACTGAGTTATACCAGAGTTCTAGAAATCTTTAATCTTTATACCAGAGTTGAATCAGAGTTCTGTATATATTTAATCTATATATCACTCACCATGTCAGAAAGACCAAAAAGGACAGGCAGACGCTCCCAGACACAGATAAGAGGGCAAGCAGCCTCTGTGTCAGGAGGCTGTGCCTCTGGTCATGGTGGACGTGCTGCATCCTCTGCAAGGGCACGCTTGTCCTTTCTAACTGGTGCTGGCCGTCTTAAGCAGCAGCAACATACAGAGAATTTTGTGGATTGGCTAACCAGGCCATCCTCATCCTCCGAGTCCTCTGCCAGCCAGGCTTGTAGTGCTTTACAGTCCACCTCAGCTGCCAAAGCATCTAATGCAGCCTCCATGTCCACAGCTACTCCTGCCGTAGCCTCACTATCACACACGGAGGAGTCAGCTGAATTGTTTGACTACAATGACAGTGACATGCCGCTTGAGGATGCGCAGCAAGTACAGTGCTCTGATTCAATCTCTGAGTTTGAGGAAGGGAGTATAATCAACCTAGAGGAAGGGGGTGCCAGTGATGACACACAAATAACTGGCACTCATGTTGCCCAGCAGCTGCAGCATACTGCCAAGTTGGCTCCAGTGACGAGGAGATAGGGGGTGATGACAATGATGATGAGGTCACTGACTCAACCTGGGTGCCTGATTGAACAGAGGAGTCAAGTGAGGAGGAGGAGGCACAACAAACACGAGGCACAACATCCTCTATGACCAACTGTAGCACTAGCCAGCCCAAGGCATCAGATGTCAGAGCTGCTCAGGTGCAGAGCGCTGTTGTCTCAAAGCACACATCCAGGAACTCTGCTGTCTGGGAGTTCTTTAAGAAATGTGCAGCAGACCCCACTGTTGCTATTTGTAATCTATGTCAGATGAGGCTCAAGCGTGGGAAAGACACTGGACGCTTGGGTACCACGTGCTTGAGGCGACATATGACCACCTGCCACGCATCCCGTTGGCGCAAAACTTTGTGTAGGTCCTCCTCCTCCCCCCACTGTATGTCCTGCCATGTCATTGCCTGCTACAACCTCCACTGACAGGGATGATGCTACAGTAATGGATGTATCAGGTCCTTCCTCACAATGTGACAGCATCCCATCAGCTGAAGATTTACGCAGTCAGATTACGTTGCCCCAGCTGCTGCAGCGTAAGAAAAAATATAGTCCCAACCATCCCCAAGCACAGCGTCTAAATGCCAGTTTAGCAAAATTACTCGCATTGCAGCTGCTGCCTTTCCAGCTGGTGGACTCTGCTCCCTTCCGTGAATTTGCTGAATGTGCTGTACCACAGTGGCAGGTTCCAAAACGCCATTACTTTTCACGGAAGGCCATTCCAGCACTAAACCAACACGTGGAAGACAATGTTATCGAGTCATTGGGAAAGGCAGTCAGCAGCAAGGTGCATGTGACTTTAGACATGTGGTCCAGCAAGCATGGACAGGGTCATTACATTTCCTTCACGGCACACTGGGTAACTCTGATTTCAGCTGGGAGGGATCCAAGACGGGGCTCTGTGCTGGAGCTTGTTCATCCACCACGCCTCCAGAAAGCTGCTTGTATGAGGTCTGTCTGCTCCACCACCACCTCTCCCTCTTCCTCCTCCTCCTCCTTCTGTGTCTCTGGGGAAGTGGCTGTTAAACTGACGCCTGACAGGGGCTACGCAATGGCTCAAGCAAAAAGATGCCATACTGTGCTTGAGCTGGTTTGTTTAGGGGACAGGAGCCACACCGGGCCAGAAATTCTGTCAGCTCTGCAGGGGCAGGTGAAGAGATGGTTAACACCACGCCAGCTTCAACTGGGAATGGTCGTCTGTGATAATGGCAGCAACCTTCTCTCCGCCCTACGCCAGGGTAAGTTGACACATGTACTATGCCTAGCACATGTCCTAAATCTGGTGGTACAGCGTTTCCTAACCAGGTACCCAGGGCTGGCAGAGCTTCTCAGCCAGGCCAGAAAAGTCTGCAGCCACTTCAGACGGTCATTCCCAGCAAGTGTTCGCCTGGCAGAAATTCAAAAAGAATTCCACCTTCCCACAAACCGTCTGATCTGTGACATGCCCACCAGGTGGAACTCGACATTAGCAATGCTGCAGTGTCTGCACAAGCAGCAGAGGGCCATCAACGAGTACCTGGGTGAGTATGGCATAAGGACAGGTTCAGGTCAACTTGGTTTCCGCCCCCCCCCCGCAGTGGCTGATGATCAAGGATGCATGCACTGTACTGTCACTATTTGAGGAGGCAACGAGGATGGTGAGCAGGGACAGTGCATGCATCAGTGACACAATTCCTATAGTGTTCCTGCTGGAGCACACTCTGCGGGGAATTATAGATGTGGCTCTAGAGACAGAGCAGCGGGAGGAAGAGGAGGCCTTCCCTAGCTCTGAAGGCCCCAGTCTTTCCGCAGACAGCATTCCAGCGGGTCCTCCTCAGATCAGACAGTAGGAGGATGAGGAGGAGGAGGAGGAATATTTAAGTAGTGGGGCATTGAAGGTGGGGATTCCTCAAGGGAGGGTTTTGTGTGCCCAGAAACACAAGGACTAGCACGTGGCTGGGAGGAGGAAGTGCACGATGGGGTCATCCTCCTCATTGACCAGGAAGACTCGGAAGCTAATGCCATCTCCAACCTATGTTGCATGGGCTCCCTTATCCTGCAAAGCCTGGTAAAGGACCCCAGGATTCGTGCTATCAAGGAGAGGGATCATTACTGGTTGGCAACCCTTCTTGATCCACGATACAAGGTAAAGTTGCAGAGCTCATCCTGCCCCCACAGAGGGAGCACAGGATGAAAAAACTTGAGGACGCTCTAAAGCGACACTTGTGTAACACCTTTCCAGGCACTGGTAGGTTACCAAGTGATGACACAGGTGCTTCTGAGGCTGCGGATGATCAGAGGAATAGTGGTGAAGGCCGGGGCCGTTTGACTGATGCCTTTTTAAAAAATTTTTAGTCCACGACGCCCAGGGACGTCAAATGTAGGCACCCATTGCCAGCGTCTTCACCATATGATGCAGGACTACCTAGGGGCAAGGGCAGACCTGGATACCTTTCCAACAGATGATCCACTGGCTTACTCGGTGTTGAGATTGGATCACTGGCCAGAACGTAGCCAATATGCTATGCAGCTACTAGGTTGCCCAGCATGCTTTCTGAAAGGACGTTTAGTGCCGCTGGAGGTTTGGTCACAGACAAAAGAGTGCGTCTGTCTACCGACTCTGTAGACCGGCTGAAATTTATAAAAATGAATCAGTCCTGGATCAGCAGCTATCAATCCCCTGATGCTGACGTAACGGAATAGATTGGGGATGTCTTCTGCATTCACAAAACCTCCAGCACTGAACTCTTCCACAATACCACAAAAGGGTTACGGTGTGAAGGCACTTGCTGCCATGAAATGCACAATATTTGGCTGCACTGACGCCTTTACCAGATTCATATCTTTTTAATATAGGACCGCATGGTCCACCCCTACACTCTTCCACAATACCACAGAGGGGTTACTGTATGATGGCACTTGCAGGCCTGGCACCAAAGGCACAATATCTGGGTGCACTGACGCCTTTACCAGATTCATATCTTTTTAATATAGGACCGCATGGTCCACCCCTGCACTCTTCCACAATACCACAGAGGGGTTACTGTATAATGGCACTTGCAGGCCTGGCACCAAAAGCACAATATCTGGGTGCACTGATGCCTTTACCAGATTCATATCTTTTTAATATAGGACTGCATGGTCCACCCCTGCACTCTTCCACAATACCACAGAGGGGTTACTGTATGATGGCACTTGCTGGCCTGGCACCAAAGGCACAATATTTGGCTGCACTGCCACTGACGCCTGTACCAGATTCATATCCTCAAAGGGATTACGGTGTGACGGCACTGTTGCCGACGCTAAAGGTCCAATTTTAAAGCACCTATTGTTACTTTCATCCAAAGCCTGCATAAGTTTCACCATAATTTAGCCAAAAAATCACTAAACTTTTTCTGCGCGTCCTAAAATGTCTTTTCATACAGACTGCCGCCCCAAGCAGTTGTTTAGGAATAGATTAAAGGAAAACCATTTACCGTTATTTGAAATGTCATTTTTTTTTTTTTTTTAAATGTTTCTATACATCCTAGAAATCGGCCACTTCACGGGCAGGTTATGGGGACCTCCTAGGCATGATATTTGAAGGAATTTTTCTTTTTTATTTTTAACCCTTATTTCATGGAAAACTCACTGTCCCTTTAAAAAGTTTTTTGTTTTACTTTTTGTCCTTGTTTCCTGTCTCCCAGGGCACAACCCGGACCCCCATACACCTTTTATGGCAAATATCTTGCATATTATATTCCCTCTTGGAGGGCACTCTAAAATTAGGACTTTGAGTCCCATTGACTTATGTTGAGTTCGTGTTCGAGTTCGAATTTGAACCTTTGAAAAGTTCGAGTTCGAATGCAAACCGAACTCAGGGGTGTTCGGCTCATCCCTATTAATGGGCAACTCACAAGGCACGCAGCTAATATCCCAGCATGGGTTAATGGGCAACTCACAGGGCGCACAGTTTATATCCCAGAATGGGTTAATGGGCAACTCTCAGGGCACACATCTTATACCCCGGAATGGGTTAATGGGCAACTCACAGGGCACACAGTTTATATCCCAGCATGGGTTAATGGAAACTCACAGGGCACACAGTTTATATCCCAGCATGGGTTAACGGAAACTCACAGGACACACAGTTTATATCCCAGCATGGGTTATTGGGCAACTCACAGGGCACACAGTTTATATCCCAGCATGGGTTAATGGGCAACTCACAAGGCACACATCTTATATTCCAGCATGGGTTAATGGGCAACTCACAGGAAACACAGTTTATATCCCTGCATGGGTTAATGGGCAACTCACAGGGCACATGGGCAACTCACAAGGCACACATCTTATATTCCAGCATGGGTTAATGGGCAACTCACAGGACACACAGTTTATATCCCTGCATGGGTTAATGGGCAACTCACAGGGCACATAGTTTATATCCCTGCATTGGTTAATGGGCAACTCACAGGACACACAGCTTGTATCCCAGCATGGGTTAATGGGCAACTCACAGGGCACACAGTTTATATCCCTGCATGGGTTAATGGGCAACTCACAGGGCACACAGTTTATATCCCTGCATGGGTTAATGGACAATTCACAGGGCACGCAGCTTGTATCCCTGCATGGGTTAATGGACATGCTTAACTGCTCTGCTGTTCAAATTAAGAACTGTTGGAACCTGATCCATGAGTCGGGACTAATGAATCAAAGTAGGTTCTAAAGGGACCTCTGAGTCATTGAACTGTTTACATTGTAACACATTGCAGGGCAGAGCTAACAGAAGCCACTCACTCACTCTAGGATCAGATTACACGTGTGGTTAGTGATTCACAGACTGAATTGTTATAAATGGATCATTCAGTCTGACTAGCCGAATCACTCAGTTCAGTGAATAGATCCGGATCAAAAGAATGCTTCGTTCAAGGATCGGACATCACAACCTATGGGCAGATGAGGAAAGGTGGGCCCTAAGCACTGGTTGAGTAAGGGGCTCCGAGATTTATGATTTATGTAAATGAATGTGTGATGATGGCTTATTTATCTGATTGTCGTTATGGGGAACGGGAGGATTTGTTTCCCCTTTTTGTCACACAATTGGAAATTGCTTTAAATCATTCTTTTTCTCCTCCTTTAGGAGTTTTTTCGTCCTATAATCATGATTTGACCCTGAATATGAAAAATAAACGCTCCAGCTTGCAGCCCCTGAAATAAGCCCAGGGCTGAGCATTATGCGACTTTATTTTTCTTTCAAAAAGCTGAATTTACATTTTTTCCTTTAGTTATGAAAACAATAACAGAAGAAAAATATAGAAAACGTATATTATTCTGACCTCTCTGGGAACACCTATCCCATATAGCAGCAGATAATGAATGGAGGTGAAGACCAAGCGTTGAAAAGATATAAATGTGGCTGAACCCGCGACCTTGATAATGTCACTGAATGAGACGTATGGAATAAAAATCACAGCAGAGAACAATAGGAACGTTTCTCTGCTCGGCCGGACGCTCCCAGATCTGTGCCGTGTGACGGCGGGTCCTGATCTTGGCAGGTGGAGGATAATCAGTCAAGTAAATTATTATTCTTTACATCAACACATCTCATGAGTTGCGGATACAGGGGGTCAGCAACGCAGAATCATTCCTGCTGATACGAGTGAGAAAACACGCTTAGCACGCCTGATCCAACACGGATATTATGAATGGCGTGGTAACGTTAAATAAACAGCGCTAGGCCGCACACGTGAAGGGAGGCAACTGAAACGAGCAGGTTACCTTACACGCAATGGATGACAGATCGATCCATTATTAAACAAGGGACGTCTGCCAAGTTTTATATACAGCAAATCAAATGTTTAACCCTTTCACTGCCAGAGCGGAGTTGAATTTATATTGCATTGCAACACATTAATAAGCAAATCAAACCACAATATGCGTATCATTTTAAGGCGGAATTAGTGCGCCCCCTGTGGAGAAATGAAATTCCTTGTTCTATCTCTCTCCAGTCACCCTGTATCACTGCAAAACCCCCTTCAATGTAACAAACTTTACTGCAGCATTCCAGCAACCAGGGATTTGTCAGAATACAGGGAGAGCTGTGGGGTCAGTCGCTGCTGTACAGGGATAAGATTCAGGGGGTTATAATGAGTGTAAATCCCTGTACAGTACAGATACAAGGTGTTGCTGTAATTGCCATACACAGGCATTATGCGGCACATACAGATACAAGGTGTTGCTGTAATTGCCATACACAGGCATTATGCGGCACATACAGATACAAGGTGTTGCTGTAATTGCCATACACAGGCATTATGCGGCACATACAGATACAAGGTGTTGCAGTAATTACCATACACAGGCATTATGCGGCACATACAGATACAAGGTGTTGCTGTAATTGCCATACACAGGCATTTATATATATATATATCTCAGAGTGTAGAAGATAGGAAAACCTATAAGATTGGGCAGAAAGAGGCAAAGCAATTTATAAGAGCTTCCAAAGCACACGCAGAAGAGAAAATAGCTCAGTCAGTAAAAAAGGGGGACAAAACATTTTTTAGATACATAAACGAGAAAAGAAAAGTAAAACAAGGATTAGTTAGATTAAAAACAAAGGAAGGAAGGTATGTAGAAGAGGATAAAAGTCTCGCTGACTGCCTCAATGAATATTTTTGTTCAGTCTTTGCAGAAGAAAAGGAAGGAAAGGGACCTCAGTTAGGAGGAAACACTAACGAGACATTTACATATCAGTTTACAGAGGAGGAGGTTCTACAGCAGCTGTCTAAAGTAAAGACAAATAAGTCAATGGGGCCTGATGGGATCCACCCTAAATTATTAAAAGAGCTCAGTGATGTAATAGCAAAACCGTTAACAGATTTATTTAACCAATCCTTGTTAACGGGAGTCGTCCCAGAAGACTGGAAATTAGCAAATGTTGTGCCCATTTACAAGAAGGGTAGTAGGGAGGAATCAGGGAACTATAGGCCAGTTAGTCTTGCGTCAGTAGTGGGGAAATTAATGGAAACCATGTTAAAGGAAAGGATTGTTGAATATCTAAAAACACATAGATTACAGGATCAGAAACAACATGGGTTTACCTCAGGGAGATCATGCCAAACTAATCTTATTGATTTTTTTGATTGGGTAACAAAAATAATAGACACAGGTGGTGCAGTAGACATTGCTTATTTAGATTTCAGTAAGGCTTTTGATACTGTTCCGCATAGAAGGCTTATCAATAAATTGCAATCTTTGAGCTTGGATTCCAATATTGTTGAATGGATTAGGCAGTGGCTGAGTGACAGGCAACAGAGGGTTGTGGTAAATGGAGTTTATTCGGCGCAAGGTCTTGTTACCAGTGGGGTACCTCAGGGGTCAGTACTTGGACCCATTCTCTTTAATACTTTTATTAGTGATATTGCAGAAGGTATTAATGGTAAAGTATGTCTTTTTGCTGATGACACAAAGATTTGCAACAGGGTTGACATTCCTGGAGGGATCAGCCAAATGACAAATGATTAAGGCTAGGGTCAGACGAAAGCATTTTTCCCCGCGAACGTGAAAAAGTGCGTCCGAACGCATGGACGTATTTTTCCACGGAATGCGCAAAAACGGTCAGACGACGCGCATTTTCGGGCGTGATTTTGTACGGATCGTCAATAAAACTATTTTTGCGTCTGGACGTTATGTAGGCTGGACATTAGCAGCGTCTGACATCTCCTAATTTCGCAAACACGCCGCTATGCCGCAGCTGCGCACTCAGTACGTCAGTACTAGCGGTTCAGCTTTCTCAGAAAAATGCGTTCAAATTCCACTTGCGTTGCACGGCCGGACTTTTGTGCGGCCGTACATTGTATATTGGCCGTCATTTCCCGTCATCTGCTGCTAGTGCGGCCGTAATTATGTGCGCCAGAACGCACGTTAAAAGTGCGCTGGTCTGACCCCAGCCTTAGGTAAACTAAAAAAATGGTGGGAGCTGTGGCAATTGAATTTTAATGTGGATAAGTGCAAGATAATGCACCTGGGACGTAAAAACCCAAGGGCTGAATATAGAATATTTGATACATCTGAGGGTTGGGATTTAGGGGTTATTATTTCAGAGGATCTAAGGGTAAGTAGTCAATGTAATAGAGCAGCAGGAAATGCTGGCAGAATGCTTGGAAATGCTGGCAGAATGCTTGGTTGTGTAGGGAGAGCCTGTATTAGCAGTAGGAAAAGGGAAGTGCTCATGCCACTGTACAGAGCACTGGTGAGACCTCACTTGGAGTACTGTGTGCAGTACTGGAGACCGTATCTCCAGAAGGATATAGACATCTTAGAGAGAGTTCAGAGAAGGGCTACTAAAATGGTGTACGGCTTGAAGGAGAAAAGTTACCAGGAAAGGCTTAATGATCTTAACATGTACAGCTTGGAAAAAAGACGAGACAGAGGAGATATGATAGAAACATTTAAATACGTAAAGGGAATCCACAAGGTAGAGGAAGGAGTATATTTAAACGGAAACAAAGTAGCAAAACAAGAGGACATAGTCTTAGATTAGAGGGGCAAAGGTGTAAAAGTAACATCAGAAAGCATTATTTTACTGAGAGGGTGGTGGATACATGGAACAGCCTTCCAGTAGAAGTGGTAGAGGCCAAAACAGTGATTGAATTTAAGCAGGCATGGGATAGGCATAAGGCTATCCTAAACAAAAGATAAATCCAGGTAAAGTATCCATGTAATTGGGCAGACTAGATGGGCCGAAAGGTTCTTATCTGCCGACATTTTTCTATGTTTCTATAATTCAGCACATACAGATACAAGGTGTTGCTGTAATTGCCACACACACATGCATTATGAAGCACATACAGATACAAGGTGTTGCTGAAATTGCCATACACAGGCATTATGCGGCACATACAGATACAAGGTGTTGCTGTAATTGCCACACACATGCATTATGAAGCACATACAGATACAAGGTGTTGCTGTAATTGCCATACACAGGCATTATGCAGCACATACAGATACAAGGTGTTGCTGTAATTGCCACACACATGCATTATGAAGCACATACAGATACAAGGTGTTGCTGTAATTGCCATACACAGGCATTATGAAGCACATACAGTTACAAGGTGTTGCTGTAACTGCCCTACACAGGCAATATGCAGCAGATACAGATACAAGGTGTTGCTGTAATTGCCACACACAGGCATTATGCAGCACATACAGATACAAGGTGTTGCTGTAATTGCCATACACAGGCATTATGCAGCACATACAGATATTTCATTGATAATAATCTCATTCTGATCACATTCTGACCCCATAAGCTGGAGATCTCACCATTTTATTATCTGTCTGCAGCACATTTACTGCATCTGCCTGTATGCTAATAATGCAGACTCCGTGGGACATTGTGCCAGATAAGGGACACCATCTAGAGCAGTGGCGGAAGTACTAGGGTCGCAGCGGTCGCGGTTGCAACCGGGCCCTGGCATTCCGCCACTGGAGGGGGGCCCAGCGCCGCCCACCAGATTCTGGCAATCAGCACCGGAATCTGGGGGCAGAGCGGCCATTCCTCTCCCTGCGAGCGGCCGCTGGTTTGCAGCTTGGCCGCTCGTGGGATGGGAACTACCTGACCGGAGCACGAGATCCTCTTGCGAGAACTCGGCTCCACTGGTCAGGTGGCTTCTGGTGAGCGGCCAGGCTGCATGCTTTCAGCGGCCGCTCGCCTCGGATAGGAACAGAACACCGGCGGCAACAGAGGAGGTGAGCTGGGGGCACTATATACCCATAAGAGCTGGGGGCACTACTGTATATACCCATAAGAGCTGGGGGCAAATATATCCATAAGAGCTGGGGGCAAATATACCCATAAGAGCTGGGGGCACTACTGTATATACCCATGAGAGCTGGGGGCAAATATATCCATGAGAGCTGGAGGCAAATATATCCATAAGAGCTGGAGGCAAATATATCCATAAGAGCTAGGGGAAAATATATCCATAAGAGCTGGGGACACTACTGTGTATACCCATGAGAGCTGGGGGCAAATATATCCATAAGAGCTGGGGGGCAACTATATCCATAAGAGCTGGAGGCAAATATATTCAAAAGGGCTGGGGGCAAATATATCCATGAGAGCTGGGGGCAAATCTATCCATAAGAGCTGGAGGGAAATCTATCCATAAGAGCTGGGGGCAATATATACCCATGTGTGAGCTGGGGGCAATATATACCCATGTGTGAGCTGGGGGCAATATATACCGTGTGAGCTGGGGCAATATATACCCATGTGAGCTGGGGGCAATATATACCCGTGTGAGCAGGGGGGCAATATATATCCTTGTGAGCTGGGGCAATACTATCTTTTTTTTATGTTGCAGGGGGAAAAAAGTTAAAATATAGATCTTTTTGGGGAGGCCCCTTCATGGATTCTTGCACCGGGGCCCTCAGGTTTCTAGTTACGCCACTGATCTAGAGTTTACAACCTAAAACCCAGCACTATTTCTTTAACCCCCTTGACTGCGAATGACGTGTGGGGAAGGTCCTCATTGACTCCCGCCGAATGCGGAGGACGTTCCCCACACGTGATCGGTCTGGCAGGTGCCAGAGAGATACTCACCTCTCTGGTCCGGGGTCCTGCGACATTCTGACTTCCTAGAAGTCAGACGCAGCTTTTATGGATCCTCCCGTCATCGGACGCGATGACGTCATCTTCAGGCGACCGCCCCCCCGGCAGAGCCGGGGGATCGCCTGAAGGGAGGGGGGTCCTTTCGGATACCTCTCCCTCCCGATCGGAAGGTCCTAGAAGCTCAAGACAGGCATCGCTTGGAAGGGCAGTGTCTGCCCTTTCAAGCAATGCCTGTCTTTAACCCCTGAGGTGCCGGAACGCGATGCAGCAATATTTTTCCCATTTCAATTATAATGTGAACAATGATGCTGCACCAATGATTTTTTTTCTATGTGGTGCGTTTGCTAAAAATCACGTAATTCCCCCCCCCAAAAAATGTAATGAGTCCCCACATAATATTTTTAACAAGCGCACCCTATAGAAAATGTAAACGCAAAGGCTCGCATGATAAAATGTGAAAAAAAACACTTTACTCGCTGTAGATGATTGAAAATTCTAATTTTATTGCTTTGTTATAATATACAGACAGGACATGACGTATACATATAATAATGATATATTATGGATCTGCCGAAAAAAATGCTATATAATTTGCGTGATGACATCAGTAGGAGGGGGGAGATCTCAGAGGCATGACCGACATCCAAGATGTCGGCCACCTCTGGGAAAGGACCGCAATCCAGCCCCTAAGGGGTTAAAGGCAGTCACCACTTGGAAGGGCAGGCTGTGCACTAGAAAAGGTCTGAATAGTTAATGGGGATGAGTAAGGCGCATGATTCATGTTTGTGACGCCGTTTCTGTAATTTTTTTTATAAGTTTGTCTTCAGCGCCTGAAATAAATGGAGCATTTTCAAGTCTAAAATTGAAAAAATAAGGAGTGCAGTCTTCAAAATATTAAACAAAAGTATCATTATTTAAATATGAATTATTTGGGAAATTACACAAATTCACAGACTATTTATAAACCAAACTGGTCTCAGTGTCCTCAGCTCAAACCCAACGAGGACACCGAGGGCAAACTGGCAACAGACGCCAAACCGAATGCCAGATACAAAAATGTTCTCAGAGAGGGGTCGGGTTATATCTGTGTGATTTGTGTCGGGGAGGGGTCGGGTTATATCTGTGTGATTTTGTCAGGGAGGGTCATCTGGGTGTCAGGGGGTCGGGTTATATCTGTGATTTGTGTCAGGGAGGGGTCGGGTTATATCTTGTGATTGTGTCAGGGAGGGGTCGGGTTATATCTGTGTGATTTGTGTCGGGGAGGGGTCGGGTTATATCTGTGTGATTTGTGTCAGGGAGGGTCGGGTTATATCTGTGTGATTGTGTCAGGGAGGTCGGGTTATATCTGTGTGATTTGTGTCAGGGAGGGGTCGGTTATATCTGTGTGATTTGTGTCAGGGAGGGGTCGGGTTATATCTGTGTGATTTGTGTCAGGGAGGGGTCGGGTTATATCTGTGTGATTTGTGTCAGGGAGGGGTCGGGTTATATCTGTGTGATTTGTGTCAGGAGGGGTCGGTATATCTGGTGATTTGTATCAGGGGTCGGTTATATCGTGTGATTTGTGTCAGGGAGGGGTCGGTTATATCTGTGTGATTTGTGTCAGGGAGGGGTCGGGTTATATCTGTGTGATTTGTATCAGGGACGGGTCGGGTTATATCTGTGTGATTTGTGTCAGGGAGGGGTCGGGTTATATCTGTGTGATTTGTGTCAGGGAGGGGTCGGGTTATATCTGTGTGATTTGTATCAGGACGGGGCGGGTTATATCTGTGTGATTTGTGTCAGGGAGGGGTCGGGTTATATCTGTGTGATTTGTGTCAGGGGGGGTCGGGTTATATCTGTGTGATTTGTGTCAGGGAGGGGTCGGGTTATATCTGTGTGATCTGTGTCAGGGAGGGGTCGGGTATATCTGTATGATTGTGTCAGGGAGGGGTCGGGTTATATCTGTGTGGTTTGTGTCAGGGAGGGTCGGGTTATATCTGTGTGATTTGTGTCAGGGAGGGGTCGGGTTATATCTGTGTGATTTGTGTCGGGGAGGGGTCGGGTTATATCTGTGTGATTTGTTCAGGGAGGGGTCGGGTTATATCTGTGTGATTTGTGTCAGGGAGGGGTCGGTTATATCTGTGTGATTTGTGTCTGGAGGCCGGGTTATATCTGTGTGATTTGTGTCAGGGAGGGGTCGGGTTATATCTGTGTGATTTGTGTCAGGGAGGGGTCGGGTTATATATCTGTGTGATTTGTGTCGGGGAGGGGTCGGGTCGGGTTATATCTGTGTGATTTGTGTCAGGAGGGGTCGGGTTATATCTGTGTGATTTGTGTCAGGTCGGGTGTGGGTTATATTCTGTGTGATTTGTGTCAGGGAGGGGTCGGGTTATATCTGTGTGATTTGTGTCAGGGAGGGGTCGCCTTACAGCTTTATCACTGACACAGCTGAGTGGATGCCAAGATGGCTGCCCTCAATTTGGGAGCCCAGGTTCGCAGGATAATTGAGATGAGGACACATTTATCCCCCAGTGCATAGAGTTACCGGGCGGCATTGAGGGGGATTTCACACGAATTCGCTCACAGAGAATGTTTCCATTGTGGATTTAGTCGTCTCGTTTAATCTCCTTTTGTGTAGGATGGATGGTTTGTCATTTTTAACCCTTTCATCGGATGAAAAGGCTGGCAGCATTACATCAGGGAGTCATTTAACCCCTTCTTTACATACCTGAAAATTTGTAAATAACTTGCTGTGTTATATAATGGTTTATTATAGTCATAGGTTAATATTAATATTATGACCACATCTACAGTCAGGTAAAGAAATATTGGGACATTGACACAATTCTAATATCTTTTTTTTTTTTTAATATTGAAATTTTACAGTATGTTTTTTATTTTTTACACCAGTTTGTTACTGAATGTACAGTGTGCAAAATACATCAATAATGGAGAGTGTGTTGGAAGGATAACGGAGGCAAATGGTTCCTTTCACAATGAAGCAAAGTGATCTCTCCGAATATTATACAATTACAAATAAAAAGTTGGATATATGCAGAATTGAGATAGCAGAGAGCCCTCGCCAACGCGATAACTGGTGTGTAGGTATACGATATTGAATGTACACGCTATGGCTTAGCGATTACAGAACAGGCGAGAATACCGCAACCGATGAGAGGAAGCACAGACGCGCCATTTACAACATCTCACAATCACATATTTTTACTTTATATACAAAAGGATTTTTTTTAGGCTTGTGCACCGATTTTTTTTTTTTTTTTTTTTTCGGTTCGATTTTTCGGATTTTTAAACTTTTCGATTCGGCTCATTTCGACCGATTTCTGTTTCGGTTCGGCTCGACTCGTTTTTCGTGTACATTTTTTTTTTCGGAATATCGACCATTTTTCGTATTTTCGTGTCACTTTGCTCGTTTTTTGTATCGACTTTTCGTAATTTCGGAAATTTTGGTTTTCTTCGGAATTGTACATGTTTTCGGAATATCGACCGTTTTTCGTATTTTCGTGTCACTTTGCTCGTTTTTTGTATCGACTTTTCGTAATTTCGGAAAATTTTCGTTTTTTCGGAACGTCTGTTCTCCTCATTTCAAAGCAATAAATTTAGATTTGACACATTTCAAGTCCATTCGAAAATATTTCGTTTCGGCTCGGAAAACTTTTCGGATCTGCCATTTTCGGATCTAAAAATTTTCGGAAATTCGGCCGCATCCGAAAACCCGAATCGGGAAATTTCGTGGAAATTCCGAAACCCGAAACGCACATCCCTAATTTTTTTTTTCTGTTAAAAATATTAAAACCGCACAGCTGAAGAGAATATGGCTAACCAAACGCAGTATTGTAAATCCGGGTAGATTCGTGTCCTACGGATCTCGGAATGTACGATTATTAATATGGAAATCTGTCAACCAGATCAGAGGCGTTCACTGGTCACTCCAGTGATTCTCGCTCTTCTGTGAACAAGTCAGCCAGGTCTGCTACCGTCAGGACCGATGCTTCAGACTGCTTCATTGATGTGCTTGTGTGACTCCTATCAGCAGTTTTCAGCATTGCCTGCATTCTTTCTTCAATTGTTGCTTTTATAAGGAAGCGATGAACAATGGTAGATTTGGTTTGGCCAATTCGGTGAACTCTGCCAATAGCCTGAAGCTCGTGTGCCGGGTTAAGGATGGGCTCTACCAGCAATACCTGAGTAGCCTCTATGATATTGAGGCCGTTTGAACCCGTATGTAGAGGAAGCAGTAAAATGTTGATGTTGGGATCATACTTGAATGCCGACAGGTTCTCCTGAAACTTCTGGATCCCATTGATCTGTGAAAACACCATACTGTTGTCTTGAAGAGCTTTGGAAATTATATCCAGCACATCTTGCCATGTTGAGAAAACCAAAGATTTAGCTCCAGGATCTCGGTGCTGAATTTTCATCAATGTCCTGACCACAGCTTCAACTTTAGTAGAATGGCTTCCATTTACAGGGATGTCTCTTTCTTCATTCACCGTCTCGCTTGTAAAAACGTAAGAGATCTCCCTGTGGGATGTGGTCTGCCGACAGATGGCACACTTTATGGCACTCCTCTGTGTGCCCACACTGTACTGGCCTATGATTATAGCTATGCACTCATTGCAGAAGCAGTGGCCACAAGTCAACACTGCCCACAGTTTTCCAAGATCCCTTGCACAGATTGGGCTTCTTCTGCAATAGAGATTTCGCAACAACTCTGTCATTCAGCAACTTCACCCTGTTCTGTTCCACCTCATGTGGTTCAATGATATGGAGAACGGGTGGATTGGGCTTTGGTTCGTCAGGCAATCTTACTCGGAGCCTCTCTGTTGCCATTGCAAGTTCATCGATAGCTGAAACATGATCTCTCAAAACCATCCAATACTCATGAAGTAACTTGTACTCTTTTTTTCCAAGCATCGAATAGCTCCAAGAAGCAAGCGCCTTCATCACACAACCTTGCATCCATACGATGAGTTCTTCCAAATGATAAAATAGCCTTCAAGGACCGTTCCATCTCACTGGTAGCCCATAGGCCTCGGCTGGTTATTGGTAAGCGGTCATCTACAAGACCATCTTCCTCCTCTATCATTTCTTCAAATATTGCAGTTTGGCCTTTCACCGTGTGGGAGAACAGCTTTGACTCATAGTCTGTGAATAATTCATCTACTTTACAGAAGACACAGTTATTAAGAGGAAGGCGAGCAGGTCGAAGGTGGCAGATTGTTGCAGCTTGGATAACTTCTTGGGAAGGCGGTCCTTCAAGATTCTTGACTCCGTCTCGGACAAGTTTTTGGCAATTCTTAAGCTCTTCCATTTGGGTGGAGAGTACGTACTGAAGGCCTCTGCAATCCCTAAATTTGTCAGCCATAGACAGTTTGTTTGTTTGCTGCTTATAGTTGCTGCTAATTTCATTTTGTACACTTTGGACAAGTTCCTCATCAATTGCATACTGGATTGCACGCTGGATGACATCCAGCCACCAGGGTGCAGGGAAGTGAATCTTCCTCTGCAGTTCACGAATACTCTGCAGTACTGGCTGCAAAGCCTGTTGAGCTTCAGAGACTTCTGCATTTGATTTGCTCATATAATGCTGCTGGAGTTGCTTTGCTTCATCTGCCAGTTTGTCATCACACAAAGTTGGAGGGATTCCAGGATGTTTTGCAGAAAGGAGTTCCATGAGGTTGTGGGTGGAATGCAGCCTTTGAAGAGTCTGTTTTCAGCTTGTCTTTGTGCTCTTCTGATGCTCTCAAGACCTCCCTGTATAATTCTACTGCCTCTGGATATTCACCTTTAATGATGTGGATTCCAGCGAGACCGTTAAAAGCACAAACAAGCTGCCTGTGTGCCTCTTCGCACTCAGTCCGGCATTTCTTCTGCAGCGAAGTAAGAAGTTCTTCCATTGTCATTGTGCTTTTTTGTAGTGGTAGAAATTCCCCGCGAACTGCTTGTGGATGACAGCAAGCCTTCCTCAACCTCAGAAGAGGATATAATATGGAGGAAACTGTCCGTCTGTCCAAGGTGCTTAGTTTGAGAGCCCAGTCTGAGATCTTGCGGAGTTTGACCAGGGCATCCTGACAACAGACCTCATGCTGCCTATGGTAGAAATGCCTCTCCACTAGGGAAAAGTGAAGCCAATGAACTTTTTCTGTTTGAGGTGGGATCTGAATCTGGTCAATGACATCCTTTTTTGCAGATCTCCACATTATTTTTGCTATAAGACGGTATAAAGGCAATGGGTCCTTCCGACAATTTGGTCTGTAAAGCAGTTGGTCCCACCAGTGTTTGACCAAGTAAGGATCAACTCCAAGAAATAACACCAGTCCAAATAAATCTTCTAGTCCTCTCTGTACAGGAGTTCCACTCATGCTCCACCGGTTTACTCCAGTGAGTCGCAGGGCCATTTCTGCTGCCTTCGCTGCCCTACACTCGACCATCTGTGCTTCATCTAAAAAAATCCTCCACCATTCAACAGCAACTAATGGGCTTGGCACAGCCATGTAACGCTTCTGATGCCGAAACTTCCGTCCATCCTCACTGTTACTGTGAGGGATGTCAACATAATTCAGCTCAGTCCTCAGCACATCATAAGTCGTGATTACCGCATCTTGCTCTGCTAACTTCTGAGGTTGCAGAAAGCCATGTTTTTTCACCCCCTGATAAACCATAACACGAAGTGAGGATGATCTCACATGTCTGTTGATTTCATCTACCCACTGGAGACAGATGGAGCTGGTGGAAATGATGAGAGTGGCTCCAGTGGAGACGGGCTTCATGGCCACAAGGCAATGTGGACAATAGAATGGCATGACACCCAGGTTCTTCTCTTTATAATTTACACACTCAGCGTGCTGCCACAGATGGCACTGCAGACACTGAACCCGGGCCTTGTAGTCAAGAAGCCCCAACTCCCCACATATGCATTCAAAGCGGTAGTCGGAGGTATTGAAAGGGTAGACACTAGAGGGATGACTCGAATGTTCCTGGGTGCGATTTTCCATTTGGACATCTTGCTTACTTTCAAAAGTAGAAGAGCCGATGCGATCACCTTTCAAGCTGTTGTCATCACAGGACACAATAGATTGAGAATTACAATGTGCTGTAACCTTTATTTGATTTCTTTCACTAGCGTGACGGTTTTTCTGGTCGTTTTGTATCATGCCACCCTTACTGTGGGCATAATAATCGTGTTCCTTCACAGAGATGCATACATCCTGACCTGTCTTAGAATTCTTTTCAGTAGTTTCACAGAGCCCCGGCAAGGTGTGCAAGAGGGTCTTTGTAGCCTTTGCTTTCAGTTTTTGTGTTTTATCTCGGATCTTCTCCTTCGTGTAGTTTTTTCCCCAGTTTAAAGGATCCAGTCAGGCCATGCCCTTTAATCTGGTCCACTATTTTCTCCGCTATAGGTTTCTCTAAGGTCTTTTTAAGAAGCCGCCGGTTCCGCTGAACATCATACCCATATATGGCACCGACATACTTAAAGATGGCAATTAAGGAAGTTTCCTTTATTGCTGTCAGTATCATCACTCGTAAACTCGGGTACTGTACTTTTTCTTTGAGCTTATATTCTGTGTCTTTTTCCTTTATTCTTTTTCTTTTCATCTGCCGGAGGAGGTGGAACAAAATAATTTACCAGTTTACCCTCAGGTAGTGTCAACACGTCCTTTTTGACATCTTTTCATGGGTGACAAAAGATTAAGCTTAAAACTTCCACAGTTTTTCCAAGACCCATCTCATCTGCCAGGATTCGTCCAGGCCACTCATGACCAGCAAGAGGGTGATCTCGAATAATGCATCCAGTGAAGGGGTTATAGTAGATCTTTATACCATCTAAAGTAGAGACTTCACGCCATAATACGTGCAAAGTGTTTTCATTCGACCTCGCATTTTTGAGGTTTTCCCTCCTCAGCATCCAGTTCACAGCTTCGTTTTGGTAAGGTCGCAGCACTGGGATTAAAGCAGGATGCTGAACATCCTCCTTTATAACCTGGTCATCACTTTGGTGGGTTTGTCTCAAGTAATCGTATAGTTCTTCAACATTTTGCCTCTCTAACTCCAGGTCAGTTTCTTCCTCGTTCTCAATATCAGGTATTATAAAATTGTAAAATTTCTCCATCAATCTCTGCATAAGAACACAGGCTTTCTTCATTCTTCCGCTGCCCTCACTGACAAAGTCTGTCTTAGAGAGACATGCTTCCAATAAATAGATCCCAACCTCAATTTCTCCACGCTCAGCAGATCGTTGATAAAGTGCAATAAGCTTCTTCTTTTGTAACCACCTCAGGTTTTCCAGGAGGTCATCACTAAGTGAAGTTTCCACAGGTATCATCTCTTCATAGTTTCTCCCAGACCCCACTATTGAACTTTCGTCATACATCTCCTCATTCCTGCCATGGACACAGATCATCAGTGGAGCGCTTGTAGATTCAGCTTTAGTCAACAAAAAGATGACATCTTGGCAAGATATATGACCGAGTGACCCAGGAGGAATACGAAGGATAAAGACACCAAGCAAAGCCTTCCAGCTCTCATCCGTAGGTAGAGGGGTGACGACTATGTTAAGTTGAACAGAAAGTGGGTCAAAGCTCTGCGTGGTTTATTCAGGTTCTTCATGTTCTCTAGAAATGCCAGTGGATTTTCTTTCAAATACCTCCTTTATTTCAACAGGGGGAGGGTTAACATTGAGAAGGTTAAAGGACGTGCTTGGTCCTGGATCTGCTTCATCATCCACCAACGAGAAGTCCTCCAGCCTCCGGTGTTCATGCATATTCCAAGATTGGTGCTTCTTGGCGTCTTCATCGAGCTTAACAGGAGGAGCCCTTTTTCGACGACTCATCTTCAAATGTCCCTTTTGTGTGCGGGATCAGGGCGTATGCGAGATTACCCCCTCCAGCGGAGTACAATGATGTGGATCTTTGGCTCTATACACCACCACAATGGAGTTGGATTGAAACAAACTAATGTGCTGTAACTGCAGACTGTCAGCTTTAATTTGAGGGTATGTACATCCAACTCAGGTGAACGGTGTAGGACTTACAGCAGTTTGCAGATGTGCCCCCACTTGTTAAGGGACCAAACGTAATGGGACAGAATAATAATCATAAATCAAACTTTCCCTTCTTAATACTTGGTTGCAAATCCTTTACAGTCAATCACAGCCTGAAGTCTGGAACGCATAGACATCACCAGACGCTGGGTTTCATCCCTGATGATGCTCTGCCAGGCCTCTACTGCAACTGTCTTCAGTTCCTGCTTGTTCTTGGGGCATTTTCCCTTCAGTTTTGTCTTCAGCAAGTGAAATGCATGCTCAATGGGATTCAGGTCAGGTGATTGACTTGGCCATTGCATAACATTCCACTTCTGTCCCTTCAAAAACTCTTTGCTTGTGTAGCGCTGTGGTAAAATCTTGCTGTGGCGGTACCTATTTTTGGCCACAAGATGGAGACTATCGCGATCGGAGATACTGGACATTGGGACTACAATGCCCGGCATGCTTTGCAAGAAGACAGGAAGTGGGTGGGGACTGGACACTTACATCCTCTGCCTCGTGGAGAAAGTTCCAGAGCGCGCCAGGGAAGGAAAGAGAGCAGACGCATCGAAGAGATCACGAGAGGGCTAGGCCAGAGACCTGTTAGTCCAGAGAGGATCACCCAAGCTGAGGAGAAGAAGACCCGCCGGGATCCAGGCATTGCTGCAGACCGGAGGAACCGAACGGAGAGCAGGCGGTGAGCTGGAAAAGCTGTGTGGAGTCAGACAACGGATCGGGCCGCTAGTATCCCCAGTCAAAATCGGGTGGAGAGACGTCCTGGGTCAGCGGAGCCTAAAGAAATCGTCGGATGGGTGAGAGGCCTCCAAGGCTGTTTTATGATTAAAGGACGCTCTGCTGTTTTCTCTTTAAAGTCCACAGGGCCCCAACTGACTAGTCGAAGACTTTCCTTTAATAAACTCACTGGCCAGTTGAACAGTACCCGGGTACCACACACACACAGATACACTTTTCACATTCTGGGACTTAACCTGTGTAGGACTCATTTCCTTTTGCGAATCGGAACGGGGGTTAAAGACAAAGATACGTTCCGAATACATTTTTCTCTTTTTCCGCTGCGCGTTTGCCGTAATACGAAGGGATTGTATGTTTGGGGTTTTGCTACGTATCCCTTTTTCTGAACTATCGGGAAATTGCATTGCTTTTATGTTCGGTTGCGAATATTTTATTTTCCGAAATACGAAGCCTCGTGTTTCGTTTCTTTTCCGCTACGCGTTTTACCGGGATACGAAAATACTGTAATAATACTTGTGAATACCGTGTTTCAACATCTGCTTAAATATTTTAGTAAACTATATAAATGATAAAAACTCACAACTGTGTTGGAGTATATTTATTCCCTAGTGCGGGGAGACTGACCCGTGGTTCATTTTCAGCGGCTCCTCCGGGAGTGAGCGCTACACTTGCTTTTGCAGTATGCTTTGGGTCATTGTCCATCTGCACTGTGAAGCGCCGTCCAATGAGTTCTGCAGCATTTGGCTGAATGTGAGCAGATAATATTGCCCGAAACACTTCAGAATTCATCCTGCTGCTTTTGTCAGCAGTCACATCATCAATAAATACAAGAGAACCAGTTCCATTGGCAGCCATACATGCCCACGCCATGACACTACCACCACCATGCTTCACTGATGAGGTGGTATGCTTAGGATCATGAGCAGTTCCTTTCCTTCTCCATACTCTTCTCTTCCCATCACTCTGGTACAAGTTGATCTTGGTCTCATCTGTCCATAGGATCTTGTTCCAGAACTGTGAAGGCTTTGTTAGGTGTTGTTTGGCAAACTCTAATCTGGCCTTCCTGTTTTTGAGGCTCACCAATGGTTTACATCTTGTGGTGAACCCTCTGTATTCACTCTGGTGACGTCTTCTCTTGATTGGTGACTTTGACACACATACACCTACCTCCTGGAGAGTGTTCTTGATCTGGCCAACTGTTGTGAAGGGTGTTTTCTTCACCAGGGAAAGAATTCTTCAGTCATCCACCACAGTTGTTTTCCGTGGTCTCCCGGGTCTTTTGGTGTTGCTGAGCTCACCGGTGCGTTCCTTCTTCTTGAGAATGTTCCAAACAGTTGTTTTGGCCACACCTAATGTTCTTGCTATCTCTCTGATGGGTTTGTTTTGTTTCTTCAGCCTAATGATGGCTTGCTTCACTGATAGTGACAGCTCTTTGGATCTCATCTTGAGAGTTGACAGCAACAGATTCCAAATGCAAATAGCACACTTGAAATGAACTCTGGGCCTTTTATCTGCACATTGTAATTGGGGTAATGAGGGAATATCACACACCTGGCCATGGAACAGCTGAGAAGCCAATTGTCCCATTACCTTTGGTCCCTTACCTCAATACAGAATGCACCTGTAAAACATGTAACCTAGTGACTATATTTCCTACATATTTATTTTCTGTTAATCTGTATATTTGTGTTTTTTTTTTTTTTTAATATCTTGCATTGTATTACTTTGTATTTCTGTAACTGTAACAATTCAATGTTCTTGAACCCAGGACATACTTGAAAACGAGAGAAATCTCAATGTATCCTTCTTGGTAAAATCCTTTATAAATTAATTAATTAATTAACAAGTGGGGGCACATCTGCAAACTGCTGTAAGTCCTACACCGTTCACCTGAGTTGGATGTACATACCCTCAAATTAAAGCTGACAGTCTGCAGTTAAAGCACATTATGTTTGTTTCATTCCAACTCCATTGTGGTGGTGTATAGAGCCAAAGATGTTACAATTGTGTCCATGTCCCAATATTTCTGGACCTGACTGTATATAACAAATATGAAGAGACGATTTACATTTGCAATAAGGTGTCAAGTAGAGGCATGTGTTTCCTTTTGTTCCGAATCGTAATTCGGACAAAATTTACTGATTCGTATTTTGGAAAAACGTCCGAAATAACTAATCGGTTCAAACGGAATCAAAACTGAACGAAACAAAATATAATGAATGGATTCTATTTCTACGAATCGATTTCGTTATTCTGTTTCACAGATTCAGCACCGCGTCCCTGTCCATTGGCCGTGGTGCTGAATCTGTTGTATTCAGCACCACAGGCCATGGACAGCGTCAAACGGTGCCTGTTCGGCGGCAGTGAAATACGGTGCTGTTTGGCGGCAGTGAAATACGGTGGTAGAGGCCAAAACAGTAATTGAATTTAAGCAGGCATGGGATAGACATAAGGCTATCCTAAACAAAAGATAAATCCAGGTAAAGTATCCATGTAATTGGGCAGACTAGATGGGCCGAAAGGTTCTTATCTGCCGACATTTTTCTATGTTTCTATGTTTGGCGGCAGTGAAATATGGTGCTGTTCAGCGGTAGTGAAATACGGTGCTGTTCGGTGGCAGTGAAATACGGTGTCTGTTCGGAGGCAGTGAAATAGGGAGCCTGTTCGGTGGCAGTGAAATACGGTGCTGTTCGGCGGCAGTGAAATATGGTGCCTGTTCGGTGGCAGTGAAATACGGTGCTGTTCGGTGGCAGTGAAATCCCCCATAGAGAAGTAATGGTTAATCTATTCACATTGAACAGCAGAGAAATGTCAGTGAAATGCCCTGATGTTCAGTGGTTTCATTCAGCAGGTTTAATCAGGCGAATCCCATAGGTTTCAATGTTACAAAATATTCCGGTTTTGTCCAATATCTAATAAACCGTTTATTATTTTAATCTGCAGCAAAAAGTATCTTTATTTATTTTTTAGGATTTTATCTTTCCTGGTAAAATACTTTATAAATAAATGACGCACAGAATGAAACATGATGAGGTTCTGAAGGCACAGATTATATTGGCGCTGTAGGAGTGAGCAGCAGAGCCCTGAAAGGGTTATATTTATCGATCCTCAGGATGTGTCCGTCTCACATGGATTCCTCCTCTGCGGCGGTGGTCGTTTACTCCGTGCGGCTTCTGAATTCTCCGAATGAAGTTCAGTAAGCTGTGGCTTTCACGCCATGACATAATACGGCTTAATAGTCCCATAAAATGTTTATTCCTCGTAAAGTGATTCAGTATCGAGCCAGACCGCTCTCACTGCTGCAGTTTACGGGTATTAATCTGCGCCGTCAGGAGGATCAGGAGCCGCATAACCCGGATACATTGTGAACTATTAATATTACTGTCTTAAATCTTCATGAAAATTAATAATATGTTTTATATTATTTGTTTTTAGCAGCAACAGTGACCGGGTCAATAATTCCAATTTGCTCCAGATTTGAGAATATTTCCGTGATTTCAGCATTTCGGGGGTTTATGGAGCTTCTGGAAAGGATTTATTTATATATAAAGGATTTTACCAGGAAGGATACATTGAGATTTCTCTCGTTTTCAGTATGTCGTTCTGCTCTTCTCGCGAGTTCCGTATTCTTGGCAGTGAGAGGCCTGTACAGCTCCTTTTCCTCACCGGATTCTAGTACCGGTACTTGTCTGATTTTCTTGTAAAGAGGTCTGTAAAACCGGTCCTAAGGACTAGGGTCATGTTTTGCCCAGGTGGAGATCACAGGAGAGGTGTAGAAGATTTGGTTTTGCACAGAAGGATAAAGCTGGTTTAGGGACCGGTTTCGTTTTCTTTTTTTAATTTGTAAATCAATCAGCAGTACAAGAAATACAAAGAAAGTCTAGCCACGCAAGGCCACGGCACGGAAAGGTCACTCCAAAAAATGCCAACACCTAGAAGGTACAGAAAAAGCCATAAAAAGTCATCTGGGTGCAGCAAGTAGTCTACAAAAATAATAGCCCCCAAGCAGGGGGTCTCCTCAAAGTGTAATAACTCTGACACAGAACGTCTCAAAAACACATAGGAAGGTGGGAGGGGGGGGGGAGACACACCAAAAAGCATCCAGGACCCAAAAAAAAGGGAAAAAATGAAAAAAGGGTTATCAAAGGCCAAATATGTGACTTTCCTGGCTCGCTCCTGAAGGTCCGAGGTACCGTAGGAGGCCATGGAAATGTGCAGGTCACAAGGTCGGGGCATTCGAGGGCCAAGTATGGAAGGCAGAGCCATGGTGGCTGCCACAATGGCAAACCCCGATTTCGCCCCAAACGCCAAGAGAAAAGAGAAAAAATAAAGGGGGGGGGGAGAGAGTCTGCAGCACGAGGTGGTGTGTACAAAAATAAAAACATGGGAAAAGGAGGGAAGGGAGAAAAATGGGGGGGAGTCGTGGGGGGTAGGGGTCATCAAAATAACATACTCAGCTAAGAAATAATCACAAACACTGCGTAGAAGACAACTCAGAATAACAAACGGGGGGGGCGGGGTGTCAGCAGGTCGTAGTGATAAAAGTAAGAGGGGGTCATCTCAAGGGGAGGTGAAGGGTCCCAAGGGAGGGGGGTCATCCCCGGACAGGGGGGTCTCATCAAGGGGTCATCAGGAGTTGGTGAACCGGAGGGGGGAACTCAGCGGGTCAGATGAAGCCAGGGTCAGAAAACGGGGAGACGGCAGGTCATCAAGATAGGTCCCCTCATCCCGTGTCCAGCGGGAACATGAAGCAAGGGTCTTCCGCAGATCCACGTAGACTGCCCCAAACACCGCTGAGCCTCCGGTAACCAGGTCTCTCCAGCCGCCGCAGCGGGTACTGACCAGGCCCAGGGCCGGTTCTGCCTCCCTTCGGTGCATAGGCCCAGCATCCCGAGCAGCGCAGCCAGAGTATGCCTCTGAAGGGGGGCCGCAGTTTTCCTCTCAGCAGTCGCCACCCCAGCAGGGGTCAAACGTGCAGGCTCCCTTTTAAATATTGGCGGCTCAGGGCACATCTCCGGACACAGAGGCTGCTGCACAGAATCCCAGGAGTCAGCAGACATCCTCGTGATCACACCGCCAGGTTCCTCGGTAACTTCCCGCCGTCCTACACAGCAGCCACTCTGCTCAGGGGACCGACTCCACTGCAGCTCCGCAGGACTTCGGTAAAACGCCGTAAGTCTCCTCGCATTAGTGGGCGCTCATCGTCTCCAGTCTCTAACAATATGCGTTCAATGCTCAGGAATGCTGCCTCCAGACCGAACAGTGGAGGACCCAAAACTTCCGGCGTGAGGAACAACCCAATGGTAGGCCCCAAGATGGCAGCCGGCTTCTCACCCCGACCACCACGCATCGGTCGCTGGTCCGAGGGGGGACAAATCGGACCCCGAGCATCTCCATTCCGGTGGCTAACCGCTCAGGGTCCCAATAAAAAAAACTCAGCAGATTAAGACGTCTGGGGAACCCAGATAGAGAGAGACAGGTCAGAGCTCCCGAGACACGCGTCTTCTCTCCTTCGCAGCCGGCCACGCTCCCATTTAGGAATCACTTGGCATATATGGTTTAGATTTGGGTTGAAGGAACAAGAGTGGGGATGTACAGTATAGCATTTTTATAATTATGGCAGGTTGGGGAATATACAGTCAATATACCCAAGACATTTTTCCTGAAAATCAAGTAACACATGTTTTGCTATACACATGTTTATTCCCTTTGTGTCTATTGGAACAAAACAAAAAAAGGAAGGAAAAAAAGCAAATTGGACATAATGTCACACAAAACTCCAAAAATGGGCTGGACAAAATTCTTGGCACCCTTAACTAAATATTTGGTTGCACACCCTTTGGGAAAAATAACTGAAATCAGTCGCTTCCTATAACCATCAATAAGCTTCTTACACCTCTCACCCGGAATTTTGGACCACTCTTTCTTTGCAAACTGCTCCAGGTCTCTCTTATTGGAAGGGCGCCTTTTCCCAACAGCAATTTTAAGATCTCTCCACAGGTGTTCAATGGGATTTAGATCTAGACTCATTGCTGGCCACTTCAGAACTCTCCAGCGCTTTCTTGTCATCCATTTCTGGGTGCTTTTTGACGTTTGTTTGGGGTCATTGTCCTGCTGGAAGAACCCAAGATCTCGGACGCAAACCCAGCTTTCTGACACTGGGCTCTACAGTGCGACCCAAAATCCTTTGGTAATCCTCAGATTTCATGATGCCTTGCAGAGGCAGCAAAACAACCCCAAAGCATCATTGAACCTCCACCATATTTCACTGTAGGTACTGTGTTCTTTTCTTTGTAGGCCTCATTCTATTTTCAGTAAACAGTAGAATGATGTGCTTTGCAAAAAAGCTCTATCTTGGTCTCATCTGTCCACAAGACGTTTTCCCAGAAGGATTTTGGCTTACTCAAGTACATTTTGGCAAACTGTAGTCTTGCTTTTTTATGTCTCTGTGTCAGCAGTGGGGTCCTCCTGGGTCTCCTGCCATAGCGTTTTATTTCATTTAAATGTTGATGGATAGTTCGCACTGACACTGATGCTCCCTGAGCCTGCAGGACAGCTTGAATTTCTTTGGAACTTGTTTGGGGGCGCTTATCCACCATCTGGACTATCCTGCGTTGCAACCTTTCATAAATTTTTCTCTTCCGTCCACGCCCAGAGAGATTAGCTACAGTGCCATGGGTTGCAAACTTCTTGATAATGTTGCGCACTGTGGACAAAGACAAATCTAGATCTCTGGAGATGGACTTGTAATCTTGAGATTGTTGATATTTTTCCACAATTTTGGTTCTCAAGTCCTCAGACAGTTCTCTTCTCCTCTTTCTGTTGTCCATGCTTAGTGTGGCACACACAGACACACAATACAAAGACTAACAGGGTTATTCAAAGAGCTCTGAATTGCTTGAGAAAGGTAACCGAATGCTGAAAATCAGCGTTCGGTTACCTTTCCTGGCCATTCGGCTATCCAGAGAGCAGGCAATTCGCCAAATCCTGGCGAATTTCCTGAACATACTGTGCCTGTTCGGTGCCTGTTCGAGGGCAGTGAAATCCCCATAAAAAAGCACTGCTTCGGCTATTCAGAGAACACAAACCAGCAGTGAAAGGTTCCCCTAATGCCCTGCCATTCGGTGGTTTAATTCGGCAGGTTTATTCAGGAGAATCCCATAGACTTCAATGTTAAAAATATTCCGGTTTTAATTCAATATCTATTAAACTGTTCATTATAAACTTCTGCAGTAAAGAGTCTCTTTATTTATAGATTTTTTAGGATATTTCAAGCATTTTTCTTAACCCCTTCCCGACCGCGGACGTACCATGTACGTCATTGCAGCGGGTCTCTCTTAGACCCGCTGACGTACATGGTACGTCCTGCGTTTTTGAGCTGCTGGAAGCGATCGGATCGCTTCCAGCAGCTCAAACGCCATTGCAGGATGCCTGGGAGTCCAGGCATCCGTGCAATGGCCGTTAGAAGTGCCGGGGCACCATGTGATCGCTCCCGGGAGCGATCTACATCCGGTTGCACCGGAGAGGTGCCCGGCACTTCTACAGAGCGCTGGAAGCGATCGGATCGCTTCCAGCTGCTCTGAGCATATTACAAGGATGCCTCGACATCGAGGCATCCTTGTAATATACTTACCTGCCGCCGGTCCGTCCGTGATCGCTCCCCCCGAGCGATCACTTCCGGTAGCGGCAGGAAGTACTGAGTGCCACGAGGTATCGTGGCACTCAGTACAAAATCGATCACTTCAGTGATCAGGTGCTCTGCTGGGTGCCTCGAGGGATCAAGGCACCCAGCAGAGTAAAAAAAAGTGAAAAAAAAGTAAAAAAAAAGTGTAAAAAAAAAGTAAAAAAAAGTGTGTAAAAAAAGTGTAAAAAAAGAAAAATAAATAAAATAAACTGACAGTTAGGGGTAGGGTTAGGGTTAGGGTTAGGGGTAGGGTTAGGGGTAGGGTTAGGGTTAGGGGTAGGGTTAGGGTTAGGGTTAGGGTTAGGGGTAGGGTTAGGGTTAGGGTTAGGGGTAGGGTTAGGGGTAGGGGTAGGGGTAGGGTTAGGGGTAGGGGTAGGGTTAGGGGTAGGGTTAGGGTTAGGGGTAGGGTTAGGGGTAGGGTTAGGGTAGGGGTAGGGTTAGGGTTCTAAGGGCAGGGTCAGGGGTAGGGTTAGGGTTCTAAGGGCAGGGTCATCTTGGGGCTGAGTGGGATGTTCCTAGCCTGCCTCATCAGAGAGGCAGGCTAGCAACATCCAATCAGAAGTTAGAAAAAATCAAAATAAAATTTCTAATTTGTCAGGTCAGGCCAATATTTTGTAAATATTGGCTCTGACCTCTGTGATTCTCCCTCCCTCTCCTCACTTGTGTTTTGGTGAGCGAGAGAGAGAGATCAGATTTGACAGGTTAGAGATTTTAGTGAGATTTAGTGAGATTAGAAAAATTGAGGCAGATTTAGAGAGATTTTAGGGAGATTTAGAAGAATTGAGGCAGGTTTAGAGGGATTTAGAGAGATTTAGGTGTTTATTTGTATTTTCTTGTGAAACCCAACGGTTCTTCTAAGAACCAACAATCCGCTTATATATATATAATAATTATAAAATTTTATAATCTATTATATATAATGTCTGAGAGGGTGTACAGCGCCGAGGAGGCATATGCCATCCTGGCGTCAGAATCTGAGGCATCTGCGTCAGACTCAGACCCTCATTTCGACCCCGCTAACTGCTCAGAGGCGTCGCTAGATACATTATCTATGCTGGCTGATGTATCTAGTGATGTTTCTGATGCAGATCCTGGGTCACCACCTGCCAGCAGGAGACGCACAGCTCCAGCTGAGGAGTGGGTAGTGCCTCATCGCCAGAGGCCAGATATCCCTCCTTTCACGGCAAATCCTGGCATCAATATTGATGTTGCAGGATTTACCGCCACACAGTTTTTGCAGGTGTTTATGGGGGATGATTTGTTGGGCCACATCGTGGCCCAATCAAATCTGTATGCCCATCAGCATTGTGCTGCGAAGCCAGACTCCTACTTGGCAAGGCAGCAATGGACCCCGCTAGATGTGCCAGAATTTCTGAAATTCTGGGCACTTACTATGCTGAGGGCATCATAAAGAAGCCCTCAATTCGCTCCTGCTGGAGCAGTAGCCCCATCTGCTCTACCCCCATTTACCTCCAATCAATGTCACGTAGAAGGTATGAAAACATTTTGCGTTTCATGCACTTCAGTGACAACAGCCTGTGCTCCCCTAGAGAGCATCCCCAGTTTGACAGGCACCAGACTTTTACATTTTATTCGTACATTTTTATGTTCTACACAATTGGTGCTGTATTTTGCCAAAATCTTTGCACACCTATGCATGGGGGGCATGGGTGTACTCAGGAGATCTTGCAGAAAACAACCTGGAGAGTTTTCATGCAGTAACAAACAACAGTGTCTGCTAAGGCTAGGGTCAGACGAGCGTGATTTCTACGGACTGTACGTCCGTGCAGTACGGACATCGTCAGTACGGAAGACGCAGTAGTGGTCACACAGTCCGTTTTTTCACTGACATTTATTTTTTGACAGATGTAGGAGGGACAATAAATTCAATTGCAAAACCATTTTGTCCGTGAAAAATGCAGGACGTATAAATGCAGTCCGTCTGACCACGTTCCATCACTCACACACAAAGCTATGCAGACGTTGCGGACGCAGCGCACTTTGTGCGGCCGTTCTAGCGGTTCTACGTTCTTGCCTGCCTTGCGTCCGTGGGCCGCGGCCGTTGTGCGTCCGCAGTTCAGTGCGGACGTACTTCGTGTGTCGGGCTCCATTGGACTTTATGTCATGCTATCACGGACGTACTTTTAGGCGCGATCACGGACGTGAACACTACGCTCGTCTGACCCTAGCCTAAATCACAGTCCAAAACTACTGTGGGCGTAAAAATCTGAAATTTGAAAAATTACCGCCACACACCTTGTTGCCAAATGTTTTGGGCTAAAACCGTTGCATCCATGGCATCAAAGCACTCCATATGCAATACCTTGGGGTGTCAACATAACAAATATAAACAATTTTCTGGCAATAATTCAAACTGGGGTATGCGGTAGACCCAAAACCAAAGATAGGCCTAGCTGAAGAAATAATCTCAATTTCAACTCTAATGACAAAGTCATAAAAATTGTATTTGAACCTTCCCAAAATCCTGGCAAACCTAGGCATGGGGGGCATGGGTGTACTCAGGAGATCTTGCAGAAAACAACCTGGAGAGTTTTCATGCAGTAACAAACAACAGTGTCTGCTAAATCACAGTCCAAAACTACTGTGGGCGTAAAAATCTGAAAATTGAAAAATTACCGCCACACACCTTCTCAAATGTTTTGGGCTAAAACCGTTGCATCCATGGCATCAAAGCACTCCATATGCAATACCTTGGGGTGTCAACATAACAAATATAAACAATTTTCTGGCAATAATTCAAACTGGGGTATGCGGTAGACCCAAAACCAAAGCTAGGCCTAGCTGAAGAAATAATCTCAATTTCAACTCCAATGACAAAGTCATAAAAATTGTATTTGAACCTTCCCAAAATCCTGGCAAACCTATGCATGGGGGGCATGGGTGTACTCAGGAGACCTTGCAGAAAACAACCTGGAGAGTTTTCATGCAGTAAAAAACAACAGTGTCTCCTAAATCACAGTCCAAAACTGATGTGGGTGTGAAAATGAAAAATGACCACCAAACAGTATCTAATTTGTTTGGAGCAAACGGATGCATCCATAGCATAAAAACACTCCATTTACAATACTTTGGGGTGTTAGCTTACCAAATATATGCACGTTCATAAAACTGGGGTATGTAAAAAGGCCCCTAAAAAGAAGATAAGCAAAGAAGATACTGTATGTCAAATTAGAAAATTGACAAGCACATGTCAAAGATTGGCGTAGCACCCCAAAAACAACAGAACAAATCTATATATGGGTGGTATCAATTTACTCAGAAGATGTTGCTGAACATATTTTGGGGTGTTTTTTGGCAGTAACCCATAACTGGATTTGACAATTCATGCCTAAAGTACAATGTGTGTGAAAAAATAACACAAAAAGTGACTACCTGAAAGTTTGACAAAGAGCTAGTGCAATGGAAAGTGTTAAATATACAACTCTTTGAAGCACCCTAGGGTGTGCCCTTTCTAAAAATATATGGTTTGATGGGGGTAATTACTTTGGCCGGCTTCAAAAATGTCCCAAATAGGACATGGGTGCATGATGACGAAATGTGAAAATTCCAAGTTGGAAAACTGAAATGCGCACCCCCCAAATAAGGCCTTTTAGCCCCCAAATGACCCGACCATACTAACATGGGTGGTATCAATTTACTCAGAAGATGTTGCTGAACATATTTTGGGTGGGGTTTTTTTGCAAGAACCATGAAACCCATAACTGGATTTGACAATTCATGCCTAAAGTACAATGTGTGTGAAAAAATAACACAACAAAAATGACTACCTGAAAGATTGACAAAGAGCTAGTGCATGGAAAGTGTAAAATAAAAAATTCTAAACTTAGAAGCACCCTAGGGTGTGCCCCTTTTCTAAAAATATATGGTTTGATTGGGGGTAAATTACTTTTTTGGCCGGCTTCAAAAATGTCCCAAATAGGACAATGGGTGCATGATGACGAAATGTGAAAATTCCAAGTTGGAAAACTGAAATGCGCACCACCCCAAATAAGGCCTTTTAGCCCCCAAATGACCCGACATACCTATACATGGGTGGTATCAATTTACTCAGAAGATGTTGCTGAACATATTTTTGGTGTTTTTTGGCAGTAACCCATAACTGGATTTGACAATTCATGCCTAAAGTACAATGTGTGTGAAAAAATAACACAAAAAGTGACTACCTGAAAGATTGACAAAGAGCTAGTGCATGGAAAGTGTTAAAATACAACTCTTTGAAGCACCCTAGGGTGTGCCTTTCTAAAAATATATGGTTTGATGGGGGTAAATTACTTTGGCCGGCTTCAAAAATGTCCCAAATAGGACATGGGTGCATGATGACGAAATGTGAAAATTCCAAGTTGGAAAACTGAAATGCGCACCCCCCAAATAAGGCCTTTTAGCCCCCAAATGACCCGACATAACCTATACATGGGTGGTATCAATTTACTCAGAAGATGTTGCTGAACATATTTTGGGGTGTTTTTTGGCAGTAACCCATAACTGGATTTGACAATTCATGCCTAAAGTACAATGTGTGTGAAAAAATAACACAAAAAGTGACTACCTGAAAGTTTGACAAAGCTAGTGCATGGAAAGTGTTAAAATACAACTCTTTGAAGCACCCTAGGGTGTGCCCTTTCTAAAAATATATGGTTTGATGGGGGTAAATTACTTTGGCCGGCTTCAAAAATGTCCCAAATAGGACATGGGTGCATGATGACGAAATGTGAAAATTCCAAGTTGGAAAACTGAAATGCGCACCCCCCAAATAAGGCCTTTTAGCCCCCAAATGACCCGACATACCTATACATGGGTGGTATCAATTTACTCAGAAGATGTTGCTGAACATATTTTGGGGTGTTTTTTGGCAGTAACCCATAACTGGATTTGACAATTCATGCCTAAAGTACAATGTGTGTGAAAAAATAACACAAAAAGTGACTACCTGAAAGATTGACAAAGAGCTAGTGCATGGAAAGTGTTAAAATACAACTCTTTGAAGCACCCTAGGGTGTGCCCTTTCTAAAAATATATGGTTTGATGGGGGTAAATTACTTTGGCCGGCTTCAAAAATGTCCCAAATAGGACATGGGTGCATGATGACGAAATGTGAAAATTCCAAGTTGGAAAACTGAAATGTGCACCCCCCAAATAAGGCCTTTTAGCCCCCAATGACCCGACATACCTATACTTGGGTGGTATCAATTTACTCAGAAGATGTTGCTGAACATATTTTGGGGTGCTTTTTGGCAGTAAACCTTAAAGTTCACAGTACATGTATTCTTAAATTGCGTTCAAAAAAAAAAAATCACCAAAATTTTTTTTTTTTTTCAAACTTTGGCATAGATTTGTGGTAAAATGGTTTGCATGGAAAGAGTCAAAATACCCCAAGTTTAATACCTTGATTTGTGTACTTTAAAAAAATATGTATATGTGGAGGGTTATTCAGGAATTAGTGACAGATATCAGTGTTACAATGTCACTATCACTAGTTTTGAAAATAAACTCTTTGGAAATGGCAAAGTGCTACTTGCACTTATTGTTGCATAAAATAAGGAAAAAAGCGAGGAATATGTAAACATTGGGTATTGCTAAACTCAGTACTAAATTTAGAAACTACTAAGGAATAAAAAATTTTGACGTTGTTGATACATAAGAAATTTTGGGGGTCAAAGTTCGAAAAAGTGGTGTTTTTCAATTTTTGTGTCATATTTCACAATATTTTTTATAGTAAATTATATGAAATGATGAAAAAAATGGTATCTTTATAAAGTCCATTTAGTGACGAGAAAAACAGTGTAAAATATGTGTGGGTTACATAAACGAGTAAGAGGAAAATTTGACGTAAACACTAAGAGCGCAGAAACGTAAAAACAGCTGCGGTCACGAACGGACGGATTTGTGTAAAACCGCCCGGTCACTAAGGGGTTAATTAATTTTTTTCTTTCGAAGTCCGATTTTTTTTTTTTTTTTTTTAAGTTTACTTCTTTTTTTCTGTAACAGCCCTCTTTATTATCATTCCCTGGACCTCATATGTAAATTTCTGACATTTTCGCTCAGTAGTTTCTTTGCAAACAGCGTTTCATTTTCACACATTCACACAAACTATTTTGCTAATTTATTCACTTCACTCGTCTGCGGTCTCGGCTTTTTCCGGCGGCTTCGCTGCGTGTGATCGGCTCCTGTTCGGGTTTCTCCGTGGTTTTTGGCGGGTTAATCCAGATGTTTTTGCGGGTTTTCGGCGTGCATTCGGTGGGTTTTGTGGTTAGTTTTCGTCGGGTTTGCGGCAGCTTTTCCCTGCAATTCAGGGACCCTGTGGTGTTTGCTGAATACATCGCAGGGTCACCGAAATGGGATCGGCAAAAGGAACCGAATTGAAGAGAACGAAAAGTCACCGAACGTGCGCTGACTTTTCGAATCTCTTTGGATAACCCTGTAAGTGAACTTCTCTCCTTTTTATCTGCTTTCAGGTGTGATTTTTATATTGCCCACACCTGTTACTTGTCCCAGGTGAGTTTACAGGAGCATCACATGCTTGAAACAATCTTATTTATCCACAATTTTGAAAGGGTGCCAAGAATTTTGTCCAGCCGATTTTTGGAGTTTTGTGTGACATTATGTCCAAGATGCTTTTTTTCCTCCCTTTTTTGGTTTAGTTCCAATTCACACAAAGGGAATAAACGTATGTGTATAGCAAAACATGTGTTACTGCAATACTTTTCTGTGAGAAATACTTGATTTTCTGGAAAAATTTCTTGGGTGCCAATAATTTCGGCCATGACTGTAGATATAATGTTGGGTAGGGACGTTGAGCTGTCTTGGACAATTTGGTTGAAAGTTGACTTGGAGGATTGGTTTTAAGTTGTCTATCTTCAAGAATTATTTTTTTTCATATAAAGAATTCTTATTGGAGTTTACACAGAAAGTGGTACATACATTTAAATGAAAGAACCATCCAAAGGAAGAAGCATAAATGAGCATCAATGGCAATAAACAATATAATTCAATTGGATTATCTTCGTAAACTGAAAAAGGGGGTCAGTTGTGCGCACTCCATTTTCTAATAACTTATAATTCCTAAACTAACATAAAACATAACACATAAAACAGAAAACATGGCAGCACTATCATCTTACAGTCGACATATCTTATATCAGATTTCCAGATTCAATAAACATCTTCCATCCCTCCCACGTATCATGTAGCAGGCACATAGAATTGTTCACGGTGTGAAACATTTCCTCATATTTGAAAACATTTTCTAGGGCCCCCATAACTTCCTTCATAGAGGGGCACATAGAGGACCGCCAATGTCTAGCTATTACAATTTTAGCTGTACCAAGTACCATGGAGATAAACCTCCTATGACGGGTCTGAATTGTAACAGGTATAAGGTGTAAGAGGTACATTTTCAGACAAAGTGGGAGTTTAAGTGAAGTACAATGGGAGATCAATCTATTTATCTTTTCCCAGTATCCCCCCAGTATGGGACAAAGCCAGAAAGTATGCAATAATGAGCCAGTGCCGGTAAGACATCTCCAACAGAGACCAGTGTTCCCTGAAATATGGGCCAACCGGGTGGGTGTTAAATACCATCTGCATAGGAGTTTGATATGGGCTTCTCGTAAATTGGTGCTTCTGGAATATTTATATATCGTTTCCATGGCGTATGACCAATCTTCTATGGAAAGTGTTAAGGCTAAGTCTTTTTCCCACTAACCATATAGGGTAGTTTTTTAGGCGGGGTCGGAGTTAGGAGGCTGTTGTAACAAAGGGACAGCGGTTTCATGTGACATTTTCGTCCCATACCATTTATGAAAAGCCGAAAGGTTCACATCGGTGAAAGAGGTAAAGCCTTTCTGGGTCAAAGCATGTTTCACACGAAGATATGTGAAGCATTCCTTTGATGGGATAGCGAACTCCTGTACCAAATCGGGGAAGGTTTTCAAGAGAGCGGTGGCGTGAAGAGCTGCCATACATGTGTCAAGCCTCGCCTGATCCAGGAGTCTAAGGTTAAATCGGGAATAAAGCGACACAGAACCCTTAAGGGGGCAAGGCATAGTAAATTGTAAGGCCTTACCAATTGACGGCCCCACAATCGCCACGCCATGAGGGAGAGCATCGAGACAGGCAACAAACCCGTGGTACTATTCCTCGGTAGGAATGTGAGCCACATCAGGTCATGGAGTCGGTATGGGAAAATCATGGCATTCTCCAGCTGCAGCCATAATGGTGGTTCTTTTTGATACATTGATGACAACAGTTGGGCTAGTAAGGCTGCTTTGTAATAAGATTGCAGATCCAGAAACCCCAATCCACCATTACGCCGCGGCATTGTAACCGCAAACAATGCCAATTTATGTTCCCCATTCGGGGTTGATAAGCCCTTAATAGCCGGAGCCGTTTTAATCTGCAACGCCAGGGGTTCTAAGGCCAGAATGAATATTAGCGGGGATAAAGGGCATCCCTGACGGGTGCCATTTGTTATATGGAAAGCGGATGATAGAAACCCCGAAGCCAATACTTTCGCGACGGATCTGAGTAGAGGGCCATAACGCTGTTTATAAATTGTGCTGGAAGCCAAACTTTAGTAACACCGTCCGCATATACCCCCAGTGCAGCGATCAAATGCCTTCTCAGCATCTAATGCCAACAGGAGTCCAGAAATGTTAGTCCTATGGGCCAGGTCGAGTATATCATAAAACCGTCGGGTGTTGTCACACGTTTGGCGGCCCGGGACAAAGCCAGTCTGCTCATTCGCAATCAAAAGGGGAAGTAAAGGGGCCATCTATTTGCCAGCAATTTAGCATATAGCTTGGCATCTACATTCAACAGGGAGATGGGATGGAAATTGGCACAATGTGTCGGGGGTTTACCGGGTTTAGGCAGGGTGACTATTGTCGCTTGCAGCATCTCCGATGGGATAATGCCGGTATCCTTAATATCATTAAAAACAAGGTAGAATCGGGACTAGAAAGGAAGCAAATTTCTGGTAGTACAGATTCGTAAAACCGTCGGGACCTGGAGCTTTATTTTTTGGGAGCGCCTTAATAGCCTTACATACCTCCTCCTCTGTGAACGCAGCCAGCAAACCTGTAGCCTGAGGGGCAGTTATAGAAGGGAGATTAGCCGTTTGGGGAAAGAGCTCTATGTCGTCTAATGCAGGGGTCGGCACGGTGTTGTTTAGTCCCAGGTTATATAAGGAGGCATATAGCGTGCAAATTCATCAGTGATAGGGAAGGATTGTAAATCTTCACGCCATTAGCATCCAAAAGGAACGGTATGTTAGTTTGCATTCTTTTCCCTTTCAATTTAGATGCCAGCAATTTCCCCGGTTTATTCCCTTGGGTATAGTGGGCATAGTTAAGCCTCCTAAGTGAGCGCGCCGTGACCTGGAGCATAAGGTGCTCCAACTCGCGGCGCTGTAGAGTCAGCTGAGCAGTAATATGTGGGGCAGGAGCGGTTTTATTCTGGGACTCCAACTCAGTGATTCGTCGTAGAAGAGCAGACGTCTGAGCATTAAAACGTCTCTTCTTCTGCGCTCCTTTCTGAATAAAATGTCCTCGCAGAACAGCCTTGTGTGCCAGCCAAACCGACGATGTCGCAACATCCTCAGTCATGTTCGTCGTGAAGTACTCCTGAAGGAGTTGTATAGTATTAGCCACGTCATCTCTATTTACAATAAGCGAGTCATTGAGTCTCCAGTTCCCCATACCCCTCGGCGGGAAGGCCGCCTCAAAGGTAAGCGTAAGCGGAGCATGGTCAGACCACGTGATAATACCTATGGTCGCCTCTAATAGGCGGGGCAACGCCGAACTATGAATCAAACACAAGTCAATTCTACTATACGAGGAATGAACATGAGAAAAAAAAAGTGTAATCGCGCGTAGCAGGGTGACATATCCTCCAAGTATCATAGAGTTCAAACGAGTGCATGAATTCCCGTAGTTGTTTACTAGAGGCTGGGGAGGAGCGGGTGTGGAGGCGGGGTTGGCTTGATTGGGTGTCAACGTCAGGGTCAGGAGTGCAGTTAAAATCCCCACATAGAAACAACGTACCACTAGATATTTTTTTCACTCTACCAAAAGCTTTCCGAAGATAAGAAATTGGGTTTTCATTAGGGAGATATAGGTTAGCAATAGTGATTGGTAATTCGTTCAACGTGCCCACAAGAATCACTAGGCGGCCCAACGGATCAACATACTGAGCCGAACATACAAAGGTCCAGTCTCTGTGAAATAGAATCGAGACCCCTTTGGACTTCGTCTGAGCAGTGGAGTGATACGCCTCAGTATACATGCGCGATTTCAGAAACGGCGGACGTCTCGTACAAAAATGAGTCTCTTGCAAACATACAATAGCTGGTTGAGACTTATGCAGATCACGAAATAAAGCATGGCGTTTGTACGGAGTGTTCAAGCCTCGAACATTTAAGGAATAAATTTGGAATTGAGGTTTACTCATCATTATTTGCCCCCAACCCCCTGGCACTCACAGCGGTCCTGACAGACACTTTCCGTGGGAGGATGGGAGGACTCCCCTGCGCACAATAATGCCCAGAATGATAGGTGACTGCGCCAATATACAGGCCAGTAAAAAGCCTCGGGGCTAGTCAGTCGCAGGGACAGAACCCCAGAGGGCGCCACCCAAGGGCCAAATCACAAAAGGGGATGAGTCCCAAAACCACGATAGAGCACCTGGCGTAATAAAAGAACACGCCCACAGGCGAAAAAATGCAGGACCATATCATCTCACTTAGGCCAAACCCGGTGCCACTCCGGAGAGACTTTCAGCGGCGAAGATGATTCCTCACGGGGGGGAGTAAACTCAGCCACCACCTTCCATTCTGTCAGCAGACGCATGCCAGTGGTGGGCTCCGGAATGACGTGCAGGACTCCCTCCCGCCATAACAAGATCTTTGTGGGAAATCCCCAACGATACGCCATGTTGTGGTCACGCAAAATTTTGGTGAATGACGAAAATTCCCGTCTTTTAGACATAGTAGCCGTTGACAGGTCCGCATAGAAAGAAACTTCGGCATACGGAGACGGTAGAGGCATAGATTTCCGTGACGCTCTCATTAACGCTTCTTTAACGTGAAAAAAATGCACCCGGACCAAAACATCTCTAGAGGCCGATGGCGGCAGGTTTTTTGCACGCGGCAATCTGTGCGCTCGATCCATCAGGAAATCCTGCGATGAATATGTAGGTGCCAAGATCTGGAAAAGTTCCAGAATGTAAGGCTGGAGATCAACAGAGCCCACTGCCTCTGGAATGCCCCGGATCCGTATATTATTACGCCTGGAGCGGTCTTCCATATCGGCCAGTTTCGTTGCCATGGTGTCATGCGCTGTTTGCAAAGCTATGTGACGGTCCACCAGGTCATTATGGGCTAAGCATAAGTCGTCTGTCTTAGATTCTAAAGAGTCAGTCCTCTCACCCAGGTCTTGTACATCGCGCCTCAGCTCCTGCAGCGCCTCTTTAAGATCCGCTTGGATGGTAGATCGAAGTTCTTGCAGCATGGCATAAAGTCTGCTTTCCGATGGTGGTGATATGTCAGACATGCAAGGTGGCCCCGCAGCTGTTGCCTCCAGCGTGGGGGAGGAAACAGAGGAGGGAGATCCGCCATCTTGGGCCTCACGGACCCGATCTTTTCTTGCTGATTTTAGCGGCTCTAGCGCCCGCTGCGCCTTAGGTGGCACCATCTGGGTGCTAGGAAGTATCACCTACCTGTGGGTGAAGTTTCAGCCCCGGGGATGCAATAACAAAGCCGCAGGAATTGGAAACTCAGCGCTGGTCACAGGAGCTCTCCCTACATGCGACCGCGCACTGCAACGTCCGGCCACGCCCCTATCTTCAAGAATTATATTGCACTTTGACTAGGAGGATTCCTTTTGAGTTGGTTGTTTTGGAGGATTGGGTTGCAAGTTGCCATGTAGGATTGCTTTTGAGATGGTTGTCTTGGAGGGTCAAGTTGCAAGTTACCATGTAGGGTTGCTTTTGATTTGGTTGACTTGGAGGATTGGGTTGCAAGTTGCCATGTAGGATTGGTTTTGAGTTGGTTGTCTTATAAGATTGGGTTGCAAATTACCATGTAGGACCCAGAACATACTTGAAAACGAGAGAAATCTCATGTATCCTTCCTGGTAAAATCCTTTATAAATAAATAAATGTAAGGTTGCTTTTGTGTTGGTTGTCTTGGAGGGTTGGGTTGCAAGTTGCCATGTAGGATTGCTTTTGAGTTGGTTGTCTTGGAGGATTGGGTTGCAAGTTGCCATGTAAAATAGGTTTAAAGATGGTTCTACGTATATGGGATGGAGTTTATTAGAAGGATTAAGACTAGAAGATCTAGGGATAGGGCCAGTTAGGTATTAAGGGTTGAAGCAGAGGCTTAGGTTAGGATATTATGATGAAAGTTGACTTGGATTGTTGGTTTCATATTCACAATGGGGTGGAGCTGGTTTAAGGATAAGGCTTAAAGTTGGGAGGAATTTTATTATAATTGTAGACTTGGATATATATTATGTATTGCGTAAGAGGCTGGGGTTGGCCTGCAGTGTTACGGCCTGATTGGGTGGTTTGATGCATTGTTGACTTGTAGAGTATGATTATGACAGGTAAGGGACATTATGATTAGAAAAGACCAGGGTGATGAGGGATAAGATTGATTTGTGATCAGGTTTTGAAGGAAAGAGGTTTAAGGTCGGCATTTGATAAGAAACTCGTGTTTTTAGGTGTGGTAAGATTCAGGATTGTGTTGGCTAGAAGGACAAGTTGATCCTGTTGGGTCAGGGTTGACAAACAGCTTTAGGTCAGGCTGCAGGGAGGATTAGGTTTGGTTTTTGAGGCAAGATTTGTAGGTAAGAGAATTAAAAAGGAACAAGGACACCTAGCGCCAAATTATCCCAAGTCCACTCATCTACAATGAGCCATTGACTGTACTTCGGTTACATCTTCCATATAATCTTGTTTCTTAATAAAACGGAACATACATCGTGGATCTCGTAATGTTACTTGAGCTTCTGTCTCTCATAAAGACTGTATTGATATAGAGAGACTTTTCCAGGATTCCCGGAAAGTCGTCTCGGATCAGTGGTAATGAGCAGGTCCATTAGCGAGCGGTATGGCTGCTATTTGGTTTCCATGGCTACATAAAACACACAATATAATAATTACATGTTACTTTATTCACTTTGTATTGTTGGAAATCACCCGTTACTTATTAGGGCCACTTTTAGGATCTATTAACCCTCATGAAAGCACTTAGACGGCTTTGATCCCAAGATAAATGGATGCACGTAACAAAACTAACTTTACCGAGCATCCTGCAAGGGTCAGTCTATGTTTCTAATAAAGCGTTTTCCTCTGACGATGAGCAGGAATCCCAGATGAAGGGGTTTTGTCTCTGAGTGTCGTTGGACCACAATTACTTTGTAGCTTCACAATTTGTTTTATAAATACAGATAAAGACCATACTTTTTGTAAGACTGAACATTAAATCCAAACTCCTGCCAGATGCCGGTCTATTTATGGTCAATGTGTGTTGGAAAATACATTCCCTATAAAAGCGTGAGGAGGTGATTGTCACTGTGTTACCACCAGCCTGAAACATATACCGCAGCGGAGAGATTTAAAACGGAGTCAGACTTCATCTAGATGTCTGTGGTCATGGGGAGCTTCTGGAATGCAAGACTGGAGTTCCACGAGATGTCTAGAAATCGTAACCGTCTTTTAAACTCCAGGCAGTAAGACGCTGACAATGAGAGCTCAGTTTCCTGAACATTAACCCAGTGTCACTTGTGATCAGAGCTTGGAATTCAAACAACCCAAAAATATATCAAGAGGGACAATTATCCAACTCTTATCTTTTTCCATTTTGTCAGAAAATGTTACAATTTGGCCTGTTCAGATCCATTTGGAATCCGGCTGAATAAACGGTATTTTGTCAATATGGAACAAACCGAATTCCTATTTGCCGATATCCAAACCAAATTGTTTTCTTTGTAGAAAATACCGAATTGATACAAACTGATCTGATAATAATCAATTATATTTAGATTCATTCTGACTGATCCATGGCTTTATTGATACCAAGGCTTCATTCGGCGCATCGTTTTTGGAGCACATGCTTCATTCTGCGCATCGTTTTTGGAGCACATGCTTCATTCTGCGCACCGTTTTTGGAGCACATGCTTCATTCTTTGCATCATTTTTGGAGCACATGCTTCATTCTGTGCATCAGTTTTGGAGCATATGCTTCATTCTGCGCTTCGTTTTTGGAGCATATGCTTCATTCTGCGCTTCGTTTTTGGAGCATATGCTTCATTCTGCGCTTCGTTTTTGGAGCATATGCTTCATTCTGCGCTTCGTTTTTGGAGCACATGCTTCATTCTGCGCATCGTTTTTGGAGCATATGCTTCATTCTGCGCTTCGTTTTTGGAGCATATGCTTCATTCTGCGCACCGTTTTGGGAGCACATGCTTCATTCTGCGCATCGTTTTTGGAGCATATGCTTCATTCTGCGCATCATTTTTGGAACATATGCTTCATTCTGCGCACCGTTTTTGGAGCATATGCTTCATTCTGCGCACCGTTTTGGGAGCAGATGCTTCATTCCGCGCATCGTTTTTGGAGCACATGCTTCATTCTGCACGTTTTGGAGCATATGCTTCATTCTGCACATCGTTTTTGGAGCACATGCTTCATTCTGCGCATCGTTTTTGGAGCATATGCTTTATTCTGCGCCTCGGTTTTGGAGCATGCATGTCATCCTGTGCATCATTCTGTAAGTTTTTCTATTTTACTTCCTTGCAATTCCGAATATAATCGGACCCTTTCAATATTCCTAATTGGTCTGATCCGTGATGTCAGAATCTTCTGATATTCGAAATGGTTTGTTCCGAATATTTGTGAATTTGAAATTTTTGAATTTAGAAATATGCCAAACTGAACCAAATTTTTAACCTGTGCACGTGTCTAGTTACAATTCCCTTGTCTCTTTTCCACAATAAATAGATTATTGAACCTGCCGTCCTGACGCACTGTTTGGCTGGGAATCATGGGAATCGTAGTCTACAGGGGATGGAGAAGCAAAGCTTTGTATTGCCTGAACACTATGTGCGACTCACTCCCATACACAGAGTTTACAGGATTGTATGGAGTGTCAGTTTATTCAGATTGTAAATAATGGGGCTTTTTGCTGTAAAATCCTGTTTTCGGCCATTGTTTCTGCAGTCTGAGCTCTCCATGGGAAACCGATTACATTTCTGATACACTGTGGAAAAATCTTAATGGACACAAAACAAAAGTTCAGAATGTCACATCTGGAAACAATGAAACACGAGTCGGCTCCCGGATTAATATCGCGTTTTCATTTGCTCAGTAGAAAGGGGAAAGCCATTCATGTTTCTCATTGGCCCAAATTGTAACAATTTCAACAAGGTGACCCGATACGTTATATACTTATATCCTAAACACATAAGGGTTTATTCACTAAATTGTGCATTGCCAGGAATTTTAAGTTTCAGCCCAAACTGAATATTCGTTTTTTAAATTCAGCTCTGAAAATCTTTATTTACAGCTTTGCTAATGTGACAAAATAGAATTTTTAAAATTTTACAATAAAAAGAACACGATTTCCCCTTTTCATATATTTTTTTCTTATTTTTATCTGTTTATAAAATACAATAGTCTCTTGTTGTTTAACCCCTTAAGGACAGAGACAATTTTACAAGTTAGGAACACTTCTAAAAGTAGAATTTCATCTATTCGCCGTTCAGCCATAATTTACCTCTTACATATTAAGTGCACCCACACTTATTATATATCATTTTGTTTAGGAGAAATAAGGATTTCATTTTCCATCAAAGATTTATATATAAAATATATTTTATTATAAAAACAATGTAAAAATAGGAGATTTTGCTATTTTCAAAGTTCTGCGTTGTATTTTCAGTGTGAATGACATCGTACGCTTAGCTTTTACTGCAATAAAATTCATCGATTTGTGTTCAGCAATGTCTTACGAGAAAACCACTTATTAAACTTTTATAAAATGTCAATTCCCATTAAAATTTCAATCATCTACAGCGTATAAAGTAATTTTTTCACGATTACTCATAATGCATGACATTGTAAACTCTAGATAACGTCCCTTACCTGGCACAGTGTCACACAGGGTCTGCATTATCAGCATACAGGCAGAAATCTCACAGGGATGAAAGGTTGTAAACGCTAGATAGTGTCCCTTATGGCACAACCTTTCATCCCTGTGAAATTTCTACCTGTATGCTGATAATGCAGACCCTGTGTGACACTGTACCAGATAAGGGACGCCACCTGGAGTTTACAGCCTTTCATCACTGTGATATTTCTGTGAAGGAAAAACCAATGCATGAAAAATTAGAAAGGCCCCAACCAGTCCATCGTGCTCAACTTGCAGCCCATCGCCCCCACCTTGCAGCTCATCACTCTCACCTTGCAGTCCATCGCCCCCACCTTGCAGTCCATCGCTCTCACCTTGCAGTCCATCGCCCCCACCTTGCAGCTCATCACTCTCACCTTGCAGTCCATCGCTCTCACCTTGCAGTCCATCGCCCCCACCTTGCAGCTCATCACTCTCACCTTACAGTCCATCGCTCTCACCTTGCAGTCCATCGCTCTCACCTTGCAGTCCATCGCTCTCACCTTGCAGTCCATCGCCCTCAACTTGCAGTCCATCGCCCTCACCTTGCAGTCCTTCGCCCTCACCTGGCAGTCCTTCGCCCTCACCTTGCAGTCCATCGCCCTCACCTTGCAGTCCATCACCCTCACCTTGCAGTCCATCGCTCTCACCTTGCAGTCCATTGCTCTCACCTTGCAGCCCATCGCTCCCACCTTGCAGCCCATCGCTCCCACCTTGCAGCTCATCGCTCTCAACTTGCAGCTCATCGCTCTCAACTTGCAGCTCATCGCTCTCACCTTGCAGTCCATCGCTGTCACCTTGCAGCTCATCGCTGTCACCTTGCAGCTCATCGCTCTCAACTTGCAGCTCATCGTTCTCACCTTGCAGTCCATCGCTCTCACCTTGCAGTCCTCTCCTCCTGTTTCCACCACCAACCCTTCTAGATTGTGAGTTCCCACAGGAATAGGGCCCTTGTTTCCTCCTTTACTGGTTTATCAAAATGTTGTTCAGTCTCAATGTATTGTAACCCTGTCTATATCGTGCCCATTGTACAACGCTGCGGAATATGCTGGCGCTATAAAGTATAATAATAAATGAGTTAATTTACATCATTTATATATTTTATTTCTCAATAATAATCTCTGCAAAATGTCTATCCCTCCCTACATTACAGTGTTATGTGTCACCCCTATATAATAAAGGCTTCTACCTTCAGATCTTTTATTAACCCCTTTTATTTAATCCACAAACCATTCATTTTATTACATTAACTTTCAAATAAATAATGAGCTGTGTGTGCTCTGACAAAGTTAAAATGTTCCCTTGTGGCTTCCTGCCTTCACTTTATTCAGTAATCTCACATTTTATAAAAACAAAAGGTCACTTGCTCGGCGGCAATCATTTATTAATAAAGCGGCTCTGCTTCCCATTAGTAATATTACTCTCCCAAAATACAGATCTGTCTGCCGAGCGTCAATAACTTTCCCACCGCAGATAAAGGCAAATAGGATGAGAGACTTTTTCTCTTTTATTGAGACGAGCTCGACATCTGCTCCCTATTATTTAATCAGATTCCTCCGACACAGATCAAAGAGTCCCCAAAATGTCAAAATAGCGCGTAGGACAAGAACGAGCTCCCAGTGTGCGGGGCCTTGGGTATTGGAAATGGAAAATGTGCCATGGAAAGGGCTTCCCCTCATAAATCACATACACCTGAGCCCCGTTCAGTTCCTCAGCAGCTGCTGAATTGCTGCAGCGCAGCAATTCAGTTTGCTGCAGCAGTGTCACTGAACGCTTTGGATGCGAATTTTGAAGCAAAATGGCCGACGATTTCATAATGGAAGATTCAGATTGTTTTACGGACAACAGTTAAGGTATATATGATCAAGAAAAGCAGTCGGCACAATCCGTTTTGTACGCACACACCACAAATGATAGTTTTTATTGAATAAACGTTATGTTTACTTCTGAAACAAAATATAATTGAGCTGTAATATATGTCTATGTGCAGGGGGAAATAATAAATAAATATTTTGTGCTTTGGTGAACAAAGACCTCAAAATTAACATTGCTGTACGGAATTATTACTTGCTCCATGGCGGCGGCCATCTTTAATACGTCACCTCAGCTACTCGCAGCACCTCTCCGGGTCGCTGCAAGTGCTAAGTTAGCAGTGCTGAGCGGCAGAACGGCGTTCAGTGGCAAGTTGCTAACTTAGCACTTGCAGCGGCTGAGCAACTGAACGCACCTATGCTCTCAGGGGCTGTGCTGTGCGAGCACCAGAGCTGCTGCCAGTGCTGTGATTATTAAAAGGCACTTGGTGACAGATCTGTAACATTGAATAACTCCTTTAGGGTTTGTGCTTATACAAAGAGCGCCGAACTGGCCACAAAATTGCACCAAACAGTGAATGTTTAAAAAAGATATTCCATTTATTACCTTAAATTCTATGGGATTCTCCTGTTTAAACCTGTCGAATCAGGGCGTTTCACCGGAACTTCGGTGCAGTTCAGTGTTCTGTGAATAGAAGACACGATAGTTTTCTATGGGGCAATTTCGGTGCCGCTGAGCTGTGGTAAAATGCACCGTATTTCGCCGTCATATCTCCTGTATTTGGTGAATTGACAGTTTAGCGAATAGATGAATTGGCCCAAAATTGCAACGAACGTTGAAAGTCACCATCGGTTTCAATTCGGGGCCATTTCGGAAGTTGGTGAATAGCCTCTACAGTGTTTGATTGAAATTGGCGGCTTTCTTCTTTCAGCCATTTTGGCGGCTTTCTTCTTTCGGCCATTTTGGAGGCTCTCTTCTTTCGGCCATTTTGGAGGCTCTCTTCTTTCGGCCATTTTGGAGGCTCTCTTCTTTCGGCCATTTTGGAGGCTCTCTTCTTTCGGCCATTTTGGAGGCTTTCTTCTTTCGGCCATTTTGGAGGCTCTCTTCTTTCGGCCATTTTGGAGGCTTTCTTCTTTCGGCCATTTTGGCGGCTTTCTTTTCGGCCATTTTGGAGGCTTTCTTCTTTCGGCCATTTTGGAGGCTCTCTTCTTTCGGACATTTTGGAGGCTCTCTTCTTTCGGCCATTTTGGAGGCTCTCTTCTTTCGGCCATTTTGGAGGCTCTCTTCTTTCGGCCATTTTGGAGGCTCTCTTCTTTCGGCCATTTTGGAGGCTTTCTTCTTTCGGCCATTTTGGCGGCTTTCTTTTCGGCCATTTTGGAGGCTCTCTTCTTTCGGCCATTTTGGAGGCTCTCTTCTTTCGGCCATTTTGGAGGCTCTCTTCTTTCGGACATTTTGGAGGCTCTCTTCTTTCGGCCATTTTGGAGCCTTTCTTCTTTCGGCCATTTTGGAGGCTCTCTTCTTTCGGCCATTTTGGAGGCTTTCTTCTTTCGGCCATTTTGGAGGCTCTCTTCTTTCGGCCATTTTGGAGGCTTTCTTCTTTCGGCCATTTTGGAGGCTCTCTTCTTTCGGCCATTTTGGAGCCTTTCTTCTTTCGGCCATTTTGGAGGCTCTCTTTTTTCGGCCATTTTGGAGGCTCTCTTCTTTCGGCCATTTTGGAGGCTTTCTTCTTTCGGCCATTTTGGAGGCTCTCTTCTTTCGGCCATTTTGGAGGCTTTCTTCTTTTGGCCATTTTGGAGGCTCTCTTCTTTCGGCCATTTTGGAGCCTTTCTTCTTTCGGCCATTTTGGAGGCTCTCTTCTTTCGGCCATTTTGGAGGCTTTCTTCTTTCGGCCATTTTGGAGGCTCTCTTCTTTCGGCCATTTTGGAGGCTTTCTTTTCGGCCATTTTGGAGGCTCTCTTCTTTCGGCCATTTTGGAGGCTCTCTTCTTTCAGCCATTTTGGCGGCTCTCTTCTTTCAGCCATTTTGGCGGCTTTCTTTCTTCGGTTATTTTTCTGTTCGGGGGATTTAAATCTGGGTTTACCGCCGGCTTTTCAACTCCCTAAGAAAATTCATCTCCGATATCGCCTCTCCAGGTTTTGCTTTTTGATTGATACATCACTTTTTGGCGATTTTCAATTCCAGTTTATCATTATGACGATTTCCAAAAAGATTCCAATGCGCTGAAAAGCGCCGACAAATCGATTTTTGGGTGGGAAATAGAGGGAAGAAGACAGAAATCTTTGTTTAAACAGTGGATTTTTCTAGAGCAGTCGTGTTTAAAGGCACAAATCGGTGGGATACTGGCCCAAAATGAGCTTTCTCCAGCTCTTGGTTTTGCTCCGTCAGCATTTTTCCAATATCGGCTTTGCCTATTTTTTGCAACAAACTCTCAGATCTGAGCTCAGAGGAATCTTAAAGGAGAGGACGAACAAAAAGTCTACAGCAGCCATGGTGAACCTTGACATCCAGACATTCCACTACTACATGTTCCATGATGCCTTACACCTGTCAAAGCATTGTGGGACATGTAGTTTCAAAACATCTGGGGTGCCGTGATTCGCCATCACTGGTCTACAGCCACCAGTCCATGTAACAGGATTTAATCGATCCAGTATGGCTGCATTCGCACAACAGGGATATTCACTAACAATGAATACAGTGAATTTCACCATATCTGCAATTCACTAAATTGTATTTTCTCCAAATACAGAGAAATACGGTGCATTTCGTCGCTATTCAGAGGCACCAAAATTGTCCCATAGTGAAGTAAAGATTCTTCTATTCACAGAACGTTGACTTGCACCGAAATGTTGGCAAAAATCACCTGAATTCGGCGGTTTCAACAAGCGAATCAATAGGTTTCAATGTAATAAATTGAACATCTATTTTATTTATTTTTTTAACACTATTTATTATTTTTATAATTTGCAAAAAGCCTTTTTTGTATTTTTTTTAAAGGACATTTTTATTTTTGTTATTTTCTAAAAATAAATTTTTTTTTTATTCAACCGTTTATTCTTTTTATTTTCAAGCAAAAAGCCATTTAATTTATTTATTTTTTGGAACGTCTTTTTGTATTTTTTTAAATGAAATTTTTGATTCCCAATTTTTTTAAAAAAAATCTTTTTTTTCTGTAACGGACCTTTTTCATTATTTTTTTTAATGAACCTTTTTTATTATTTAGACACATTTTGATTACATTTTTATTGATTTCATTTCAGCTTTTTTTTTTTTTTTTCCAGTTTGGTGGAAGTCACCGAGGCCAATTTGGTACAATTCTGCCCTTTTCGCCGGCGTCTGCTTTGGCTACTCCATTTTCAGCAAAATACGGTGAACAATCGATAAATAGGGAATTCACCGATTTTTCGATGAAATGGAATCGCCAAAGTGCGTTGAAATGAAAAGCACTGAAATTGCGTTCAATTTTGGTGGTTTCTGATTTAATAGACCCAGTGGCGTAGCAAGGAGGGGGGCAGGTGCCCCGGGGCACCTTTCAGCCAGGAGGCGCCGCAGCAGCCCTGCCACCGGTGGCGTAGCGTGGGTGGGGCCAACGGGGCGGTTTTCTTAGGGACGCAAATTTCAAATTTGCACCCCTAATATTTCCCAGCCGATCAGCCGTGCGCCGCACCGCCGAATCCAGAAGAGAGAATCCGGGAAAAGGAGTGCTGTCACGTGACGCCGGCGACGCAGTGCGCTGGCGCCATGCTTCTTCTCACGTTGGCGGGAGAGAGCAAGAGGCACAGGGCAGCCGGACCAGTGCGTGGCTGCGTTCTCGCAGATCGTGAGGGAGTGTGTTGCTGCTGTGACACAGACAGTGAGAGAGAGGAGATGACGAGGAGTCAGTGTGTCACGAGTGACGGTGAGGAGGCTCAGCCAAAAGAAAACCATCCGTTGGTCCATCTGATCCGTTGCCTGTCCTGGCTGTGCGTGTGTGCCGTCCATTCCCCAAGGCCAACCAAGGTACCTGCTCCCTGTGAGTGTGACAGAGGCAGGCGCAGCCTGTACAGTATATTGTATGTATATTGCCAAGATAAGATCACAGTAGGATAGAAATGCGGCCTAATTGTTTAGCCAAACCCCTGGGGCATTGCTAATCTTCTTCTGCACTGCTGTCAGACCAATGTTAATTTAAAAAAAGCAGTTTAACTAATTCAGTGTGTCACCATCTATCCCTGTGTGAGCTGCTGGGGGCAATACATATCCATGTTTGAGCTGGGGCAATATATATCCATGTGTGAGCTGCTGGGGGCAATATATATCCCTGTGTGAGCTGCTGGGGGCAATATATATCCCTGTGTGAGCTGCTGGGGGCAATATATATCCATGTTTGAGCTGGGGCAATATATATCCATGTGTGAGCTGCTGGGGGCAATATATATCCTTGTGTGAGCTGCTGGGGGCAATATATATCCCTGTGTGAGCTGCTGGGGGCAATATATATCCCTGTGTGAGCTGCTTGGGGCAATATATATCCATTTGGGCTGCTGGGGCAACATATATCCCTGTGTGTGCTGCTGGGGGCAATATATATATGCCTGTGTGAGCTGCTGGGGGCAATATATATCCCCGTGTGAGCTGCTGGGGGCAATATATATCCCCGTGTGAGCTGCTGGGGGCAATATATATCCCTGTGTGTGCTGCTGGGGGCAATATATATATATATGCTTGTGTGTGTGCTGCTGGGGGCAATATATATATGCCTGTGTGAGCTGCTGGGGGCAATATATATCCCCATGTGAGCTGCTGGGGGCAATATATATCCATGTGTGAGCTGGGGGCAATATATCCATGTGCGGTGTGTATGAGTGAGTTTTATTGCTGTGGAGCTCTGTGATACAGTAATGTGCTGTGTGTATGAGTGTGAGTTTTATAGTTGTGGAGCTCTGTGATACACACCATACACAGCCAATGAGGCAAGTGGCACGTCGGCTAGTCTTGGCAAAACCTGCCGGTCAGTAAGAGGTTAATGATGCTCTCCTGTTAACCTGTTTTATGTGTTGCTCCATTCCAATTGTTGAAAAAAATAGTTAATATATATATATATTTTAAAATATTTGTAAAATGTGTATGCTTTAGTGACTATTTTTGGTTGGGGGGGGCACTAATGAAAGACTTGCCCCCAGGTGCCACATGATCTCGCTACGCCTCTGAATAGACCCCACGATGGGCAGAGAATAAAGCAACGTTGCTACAATGTCTCCATTATCACATGTTTGAGAGACGTCCTGTCCCTTTAACGCCCAGATTAAGGGTCGTGCTCTGTAAGGGGGTAATAATATAAATGTCGGTGACATTTCGGTGCTCTCTGAATAACACCCTAAGACTCTAGATGTAAGCTCTTTTGACGAGGAGCCAAGCGGCCGGCTGCGTTCCCATCTCTCCGACATCGTCCTGTTTATTGAACTCTGCAGTAAATAAATGCATAAAATCTTATTTATGGACGATGTTCTTTTTGTTCTGCAAACATGTGCCGTGAATGCCCGTGTCCGAAGTGACGTTGGGCCGGAGTCTTGGGAAAGCCGGCTTTATGGAGCTCCTGGGACTTCATTCGCTGGAGAGTTGCTCTAGCGCTTTGATGGCAAAACGTCCGGATTTAGGTCAGTGCGGACAGTTTGCTAATGGGTTATTTTGGCAGATGTTTAATGACTCGGCGGTAAATTCCAGTTAGTCTTCTAGTTTATCACCTGGAGAACATGTCAGAAAGTAAAGACTCCATCACAACCTGCACGGGAAGGATGATAAAACATGACTCTAAGAACCCTACATTCCCGCTCACCGAGACGAGGCCGACATCTGCCTCTATCTTCTGATTTATTAACAGCTAAATACACAAGGTTATTCAGAGAGAGCCGAACTGGCCCCGAAAATGCACCGAACAGTGAGTTTACCCGTACGGTGTCATTTCGGGGCCATTCAGCTATTCAGGGAGCAGGCAGTTCGTCAAATATTGTCGAATTGCCAGTGAAATACGGTGCCTGTTCAGCAGCAGTGAGATACAGTGCTGTTCGGCGGCAGTGAAATACGGTGCCTGTTCGGTGGCAGTGAAATACGGTGCCTGTTCGACGGCAGTGAAATACGGTGCCTGTTCGGCGGCAGTGAAATACGGTGCCTGTTCGGTGGCAGTGAAATACGGTGCTGTTCGGCGGCAGTGAAATCCCCATAGAGAAGCAATGGTTAATCTATTCACATTGAACAGCAGAGAAATGTCAGTGAATTTCCCTGATGTTCAGTGGTTTCATTCGACAGGTTTAATCAGGCGAATCCCATAGGTTTCAATGTTAAAAATATTCCCGTTTTTATTCAATATCTAATAAACCGCTTATTATTTTAATCTGCAGCAAAAAGTCTCTTATTAGTTTTTTACAAATTTTTTTCGGCAATTTTTTTTCAGATTTTGTTTAAATAGCATTTTTTTTCTATGTTTAGACCATTTTATTATTATTTATAGGACCTTATATGTTAATTCCAGGCATTTTTATCCCCAAATTTTTTTTTTTGTAAACTGTGTTTAAAGTTTTAAAAGTTGCAGCCTTTTTTTTTTTACCCTGTTCGCCGGCTTTGCCCGGCGGCTGGTCGGTGCTGTGTTCGGCGGATTGTCGGATTTTTTTGGACTCATTCAGTGGGTTTTCAACATCGTATCAGATCTGATAATTTTCAGTGGTTTTTACTCTCAGGGTTGGGAAATTTGATTCCCCGAAGTGCAGGGAACGAAATTCCAGTGATCCTTGAATATCCCCTGTAGGAGTAACATTGTAATATGGCAAAGACAGTGATATTCCGAGACGCTTAGAAGATTAATAAAATGGAAATTTTTCATGTATTGGTTTATTCTTTACAGAAATATCGCTGGGATGAAAGGTTGTAAATTCTAGACGGCGTCCCTTATCTGGAACTATGGCACACGGGGTCTGCATTATCAGTATACAGACAGAAATGTAGGCGCTTGATTTATAATGATTTTTTATTTTCATGTTTATGGTGTACCCTGCAAGCTATGGGGCTGCATAAAAAGGGAAAGCATGAAGCAATGATGCTGGTGTCCAGTGGCTTTATCACACAGCATACAGGCAGAAATAGCCTTTGTGCCAGTAAATGTGCTGCAGACAGATAATAAAATGGTGAGATCTCCTGCTTACACGGGTCTGCATTATCAGCATACAGGCAGATGCAGGAAAGGTGCTGCAGACAGATAATAAAATGGTGAGCTCTTAAAAAAATTTAAATAATGCAAATTTGCTCACTTTTAATTTTTCAGTTTATTCATTTAACCTTTACAGAAATATCGCTGGGATGAAAGGTTGTAAACTATAGATGGCATCACTTATCTGGCACAAAGTCACATGGGGACTGCATGATCACTAGAGATGAGCCGAACACCCCCCGAGTTCGGTTCGGGCCCGAACCCGAACTTTCCATATGTTCAGATCCGAACCCGAACTCAATACAAGTCAATGGGGCTGAAAATTTGGTTTTTTAGAGTGCCCTCCAAGAGGGCATATATGCTAGATATTTGCCATAAAAAGTGTAAGGGGGTCCGGGTAGTGCCCTGGGGGACAGGAAACAAGGACAAAAAGTTAAAAAAAAAAAACATTTTTAAAGGGACAGTGAGTTTTCCATGAAATAAGGGTTAAAAATAAAAACGAAAAATTCCTTCAAATATCGTGCCTAGGAGGTCCCCATAACCTGCCTGTGAAGTGGTGGATTTCTAGGATGTATAGAAACATTTAAAAACAATCTATTCATAAACAACTGCTTGGGGCGGCAGCCTGTATGAAAAGAGGAGACATTTTCGGTCTGATTTTTTTGGCGGCGAAAAGCAGGAGAATGACTGGAAAATTCTAGACCAAATAGCCGATTTGGAAAGTGAGATAAGTGGGCGAATTTTTCTGGTTTGGCTATTTTGACCTAGAATTTTCATTTCTCCAGTTCTTCTCCTGCTTTTCACCGCTCTCTGAATAACCATGTGAATGTTTAATCACAAGGTGAAAAATAACATTGCTTTAGATGTTAACAGCGGGCAATGAGGAAATTTTGTATTTTTTCACACAGCAGTTAAATGCAGCATATTAGGAAGTTTTAGGAGGGAAATTAACACTCACTCAGAACAGAAGCAGACACCCCACACCTTCATTCTACATAAAATGTATCAAATTGATTAGACCAGACTAAAACATCTGTTGTTGTTATGCCGTTTGAAAAAAAAGTCATTTAGAGGTGAGAAGAATCTTTGCACCTAGACATTAGTTTTTAATTCAATATCTAATAAACTGTTGCTTATAATATTCTGCAGTAAAGAGTCTCTTTATTTCTAGATTTTTTAAGCATTGTTTATACTTTTTTCAAAATTTCTTTTTTTTTTCCGAACTCGAAACCGAACACGCCCAAAAAGTTCAAAGTTTGCGAACTTTCGAACTTCAAAGTTCGGGCCGAACTCCGAACCGACCGATCGCGAACAGCTCATCCCTAATGATCACCACACAGGCAGATACAGTAAATGTGCTGTAGACAGGTGATAAAATGGTGAGATCTCCTGTTTATAGGGATTTGTAGTGATCAGAATGAGATTATTAGCAATACAATATCTGTATGTGCTGCATAATGCCTGTGTATGGCAATTACAGCAACACCTTGTATCTGTATGTGCTGCATAATGCCTGTGTGTGGCAATTACAGCAACACCTTGTATCTGTATGTGCTACATAATGCCTGTATATGGCAATTACAGCAACACCTTGTATCTGTATGTGCCGCATAATGCCTGTGTATGGCAATTACAGCAACACCTTGTATCTGTATGTGCTGCATAATGCCTGTGTATGGCAATTACAGCAACACCTTGTATCTGTATGTGCCACATAAGGCCTGTGTGTGGCAATTACAGCGACACCTTGTATCTGTATGTGCCGCATAATGCCTGTGTATGGCAATTACACCAACACCTTGTATCTGTATGTGCTGCATAATGCCTGTGTATGGCAATTACAGCGACACCTTGTATCTGTATGTGCCGCATAATGCCTGTGTATGGCAATTACAGCAACACCTTGTCTCTGTATGTGCCGCATAATGCCTGTGTATGGCAAATACAGCAACACCTTGTATCTGTATGTGTTGCATAATGCCTGTGTGTGGCAATTACAGCAACACCTTGTATCTGTATGTGTTGCATAATGCCTGTGTGTGGCAATTAAAGCAACACCTTGTATCTGTATGTGCCGCATAATGCCTGTGTGTGGCAATTACAGCAACACCTTGTATCTGTATGTGACGCATAATGCCTGTGTATGGCAACTACAGCAACACCTTGTATCTGTATTTGCTGCATAATGCCTGTGTATGGCAATTACAGCAACACCTTGTATCTGTATGTGCTGCATAATGCCTGTGTATGGCAATTACAGCAACACCTTGTATCTGTTCTGTACAGGGATTTACACTCATTATAACCCCTGAATCTTATCCCTGTGCAGCAGCGACTGACCTTACAGCTCTCCCTGTGTTCTGCCCTGTCCCGTGCATACATGTTTTGGTAGTCAACAGGTTAATAATATAAGACAGACAGATAAAGAATACAACTTAGAAAAATAAAAATAAAAGGCCATAAATCAGCAAATTCATAAAATAGTAGCTTTCTAATGAATGAGATAGTCTCCGCATTGTTCCTGCGTTTTCCGTGACGTTGGCGACACAATACACCCATTCACTGGGAACATATCAAAGCGCGGCGTTAAGAAATGGACACATTGTCCGGAAGCTTCACAATGATGCGGCCCGAGTCCCACCATGAACTGGCCTCCACTGATGCAGAATAAACATTTAAAGGGTTAAACCTGTTATAAAGTTCATTCAGCGGCATGTAGGATCCAGAGCACAGCAAAATGCTGAAACTGTTTAAAACGCCACCACCCCACCCCTTTCCTTCTTTCACTCAACCCCCTCTTCTCACAATGCCAAGAATTCTGTTTGATCAACACATTTACATTATTATGGAATATCCTGCTTAGCCTTATTCGTTCTGAAGAGCAGAGGGTCTGGCTCACAGGAGCTTACAGAGGGTCCGGCTCACAGGAGCTTACAGAGGGTCCGGCTCACAGGAGCTTACAATCTAGAGGAGCAGAGGGCCCGGCTCACAGGAGCTTACAATCTAGAGGAGCAGAGGGTCCGGCTCACAGGAGCTTACAATCTAGAGGAGCAGAGGGTCCGGCTCACAGGAGCTTACAATCTAGAGGAGCAGAGGGTCCGGCTCACAGGAGCTTACAATCTAGAGGAGCAGAGGGTCCGGCTCACATTAGCTTACAGAGGGTCCGGCTCACATTAGCTTACAGAGGGTCCGGCTCACAGGAGCTTACAATCTAGAGGAGCAGAGGGCCCGGCTCACAGGAGCTTACAATCTAGAGGAGCAGAGGGTCCGGCTCACAGGAGCTTACAATCTAGAGGAGCAGAGGGTCCGGCTCACAGGAGCTTACAATCTAGAGGAGCAGAGGGTCCGGCTCACAGGAGCTTACAATCTAGAGGAGCAGAGGGTCCGGCTCACAGGAGCTTACAATCTAGAGGAGCAGAGGATCCGGCTCATAGGAGTTTACAATCTAGAGGAGCAGAGGGTCCGGCTCACAGGAGCTTACAATCTAGAGGTGCAGAGGGCCTGGCTCATAGGAGTTTACAATCTAGAGGAGCAGAGGGCCCGGCTCACAGGAGTTTACAATCTAGAGGAGCAGAGGGTCCGGCTCACAGGAGCTTACAATCTAGAGGAGCAGAGGGTCCGGCTCACAGGAGCTTACAATCTAGAGGAGCAGAGGGTCCGGCTCACAGGAGCTTACAATCTAGAGGAGCAGAGGGTCCGGCTCACAGGAGTTTACAATCTAGAGGAGCAGAGGGTCCGGCTCACAGGAGTTTACAATCTAGAGGAGCAGAGGGCCCGGCTCACAGGAGCTCTTACAATCTAGAGGAGCAGAGGGTCCGGCTCACAGGAGCTTACAATCTAGAGGAGCAGAGGGTCCGGCTCACAGGAGCTTACAATCTAGAGGAGCAGAGGATCCGGCTCATAGGAGTTTACAATCTAGAGGAGCAGAGGGTCCGGCTCATAGGAGTTTACAATCTAGAGAGCAGAGGGTCCGGCTCACAGGAGTTTACAATCTAGAGGAGCAGAGGATCCGCTCATAGAGGGTTTACAATCTAGAGGAGCAGAGGGTCCGGCTCACAGGAGTTTACAATCTAGAGGAGCAGAGGGCCCGGCTCACAGGAGTTTACAATCTAGAGGAGCAGAGGGCCCGGCTCACAGGAGCTTACAATCTAGAGGAGCAGAGGGTCCGGCTCACAGGAGTTTACAATCTAGAGGAGCAGAGGGTCCGGCTCACAGGATCTTACAATCTAGAGGAGCAGAGGGTCCGGCTCACAGGAGTTTACAATCTAGAGGAGCAGAGGGTCCGGCTCACAGGATCTTACAATCTAGAGGAGCAGAGGGTCCGGCTCACAGGAGTTTACAATCTAGAGGAGCAGAGGGTCCGGCTCACAGGATCTTACAATCTAGAGGAGCAGAGGGTCCGGCTCACAGGATCTTACAATCTAGAGGAGCAGAGGGTCCGGCTCACAGGATCTTACAATCTAGAGGAGCAGAGGTTCTGGCTCACAGGAGTTTCCAATCTAGAGGAGCAGAGGTTCTGGCTCACACATGGTAAGTGACGCTTCCAGTTAATCGTTCCTTCTTGGCTCACTGTCAGCACGTTTCACAGCTTTAGAGAAGTCACCTCCATGCGCTGTGGCGCGGGTCTCCCTGTTCTAATTCACTCAGCAGCTGAATTGATTAATCTGTAAAGCGAGAGAGACGTCCGCACCTCGTTATGTCATTAACGTGTAATCCCAGCAATCATCAAGGTTTGGATCCTGCGCTGGCTGCAATCGGTTTCATCAGGATGTGCCCTAAGTACAGGAATGATTAACCCCTTCCACCCCAGCTGATCTGCAATATCCACCCCTGGGCCTGCAGTAGTTATTCACCGTCGCCAGATCACCGGGTATCAGACACAACACGACCTGACCCAAAAACGTAAAAAATGGAGAATAAACAATAAACTCCATATGCCTATAGACGCGTACAACACACAAGCACCGATGTATATGCGCACTCCCCTATACATAGTCACACACTCTGATAAATACACACCCGCTCGCACACACAACCATACAGGCACACACCCAGGTACATGTGCGCAACACACACCCATACATACACATACACAATTGGAATACAATCAAATGCTGTCTTTGTATTGATACACATTTTGGGACGGAGACATGAGCAAAGCACAAAAACGTTGTCTCAGATCGGATTATTTCGGAATTCGAAAATAAAAGATTTCGATATAACGAGAATCAGTTGATTCAGAAGATCAGAAGCTACGGATACATCCGCACGTTTCCAATACTCCGAATTTTTATGTGATAGATTAAAAAGGGTTGAGGATCGGTTTAGGGTTACAGCTACTGTGTATCACAGGAATAGGGTGAGATTTAGGTTTAGGGTTACAGTTATTGTGTATCACAGGAATAGGGTGAGATTTAGGTTTAGGGTTACAGTTACTGTGTATCACAGGAATAGGGTGAGATTTAGGTTTAGGGTTACAGTTATTGTGTATCACAGGAATAGGGTGAGATTTAGGTTTAGGGTTACAGTTATTGTGTATCACAGGAATAGGGTGAGATTTAGGTTTAGGGTTACAGTTACTGTGTATCACAGGAATAGGGTGAGATTTAGGTTTAGGGTTACAGTTACTGTGTATCACAGGAATAGGGTGAGATTTAGGTTTAGGGTTACAGTTATTGTGTATCACAGGAAAAGGGTTAGATTTAAGGTTACAGTTATTGTGTATCACAGGAACAGGGTTAAGTTTAGGTTTAGGGTTACAGTTACTGTGTATCACAGGAATAGGGTTAGGTACAGGGTTACAGTTATTGTGTATCACAGGAATAGGGTTAGATTTAGGGTTACAGTTATTGTGTATCACAGGAATAGGGTTAGATTTAGGGTTACAGTTATTTTGTATCACAGGAATAGGGTTAGATTTAGGTTTAGGGTTACAGTTATTGTGTATCACAGGAATAGGGTGAGATTTAGGTTTAGGGTTACAGTTATTGTGTATCACAGGAATAGGGTGAGATTTAGGTTTAGGGTTACAGTTATTGTGTATCACAGGAATAGGGTGAGATTTAGGTTTAGGGTTACAGTTATTGTGTATCACAGGAATAGGGTGAGATTTAGGTTTAGGGTTACAGTTATTGTGTATCACAGGAATAGGGTGAGATTTAGGTTTAGGGTTACAGTTATTGTGTATCACAGGAATAGGGTTAGGTTTAGGGTTACAGTTACTGTGTATCACAGGAATAGGGTTAGGTTTAGGGTTACAGTTATTGTGTATCACAGGAATAGGGTTAGATTTAGGGTTACAGTTATTGTGTATCACAGGAATAGGGTTAGGTTTAGGGTTACAGTTATTGTGTATCACAGGAATAGGGTTAGGTTTAGGGTTACAGTTATTGTGTATCACAGGAATAGGGTTAGGTTTAGGGTTACAGTTACTGTGTATCACAGGAATAGGGTTAGGTTTAGGGTTACAGTTATTGTGTATCACAGGAATAGGGTTATTTAGGTTACAGTTATTGTGTATCACAGGAATAGGGTAGGTTTAGGGTTACAGTTATTGTGTATCACAGGAATAGGGTTAGGTTTAGGGTTACAGTTATTGTGTATCACAGGAATAGGGTTAGGTTTAGGTTACAGTTATTGTGTATCACAGGAATAGGGTTAGGTTTAGGGTTACAGTTATTGTGTATCACAGGAATAGGGTTAGGTTTAGGGTTACAGTTATTGTGTATTACAGGAATAGGGTTAGGTTTAGGGTTACAGTTATTGTGTATCACAGGAATAGGGTTAGATTTAGTTTAGGGTTACAGTTATTGTGTATCACAGGAATAGGGTGAGATTTAGGTTTAGGGTTACAGTTATTGTGTATCACAGGAATAGGGTGAGATTTAGTTTAGGGTTACAGTTATTGTGTATCACAGGAATAGGGTTAGGTTTAGGGTTACAGTTATTGTGTATCACAGGAATAGGGTTAGGTTTAGGGTTACAGTTATTGTGTATTACAGGAATAGGGTTAGGTTTAGGGTTACAGTTATTGTGTATCACAGGAATAGGGTTAGATTTAGGTTTAGGGTTACAGTTATTGTGTATCACAGGAATAGGGTGAGATTTAGGTTTAGGGTTACAGTTATTGTGTATCACAGGAATAGGGTTAGGTTTAGGGTTACAGTTATTGTGTATCACAGGAATAGGGTTAGGTTTAGGGTTACAGTTATTGTGTATCACAGGAATAGGGTTAGGTTTAGGGTTACAGTTACTGTGTATCACAGGAATAGGGTTAAGTTTAGGTTCAGGGTTACAGTTATTGTGTCTCACAGGAATAGGGTTAAGTTCAGGTTTAGGGTTACAGTTATTGTGTATCACAGGAATAGGGTTAGATTTAGGTTTAGGGTTACAGTTATTGTCTATCACAGGAATAGGGTTAGGTTTAGAGTTACAGTTATTGGGTGTCATAAGGTGTCATGTTATGTTATATTTCGGGTCAGATTTAGATTTGGGGGTCACAGTTTCTGTGTATCATAGGAATAGGGTTATGGTTACTATTAGGGTCAGGTTTAGGGTTACAGTTAATGTGTGTCATAGGAATAGGGTTAGAGATAAGGTTAGGGTTATTATGGTCAGATTTAGGTTTAGGGCTACAGTTATTGTGTGTTTTTTTTAATGACACAATTTTATTGATTTTATAAATAATACAAGAAACCGCTACAAGGCACCAAGTGAAGCACAGAAAACAAGCCAGTACTTCGGGAAGTAATACAAAATATAGAAAAATAGACAAAAATGCTAACTCAGCATTCTAACCACGAAGCAAAACCGTGCCTTGAAAATAAATAAGTAACAATTGCAGAAGTCAAAAAAAAGAAAAAAAAAACACATTTTATTTTACTGAGCGGGTGGTGGATACATGGAACAGTCTTCCAGTAGAAGTGGTAGAGGCCAAAACAGTAATTGAATTTAAGCAAGCATGGGATAGGCATAAGGCTATCCTAAACAAAAGATAAATCCAGGTAAAGTATCCATGTAATTGGGCAGACTAGATGGGCCGAGAGGTTCTTATCTGCCGACATTTTTCTATGTTTCTATGTTTCTATGTTTCTAACACAAGGGGGGGGGGGAAATCAAGGTCTCCTGGTCAAATAAATAATGCATAAATCATGGAACCGGTTGTGTCGCAAGCCACGGTTCCCATATCTTAGTACACTGTGGAACGGTATCGTGTAGTTGCGCTGTCAAGCGTTCAATCTTATAGACATACCACACTTTCGACACCACCTCCGCTACGGAGGGAAGGGTAACTTTCCACGAACGCGCTATGCAGATGCGTGAAGCCGTGCAAACTCGATGGACCAATTTAAGGGCGTGACGAGACAGACCGTAGCGATGGGACGGGCTATTGAGTAAAGCCAGCAATGGCTCAGGGAGTATCTGTAGACCGATAGCGCACGAAAGTAACATAAAAACGAAGGACCACAAAACAGTAAAATGCCCACATTCCCACCACATATGGTAAAACGTTCCGCGATGGCCACAACCTCTAGTACAGAGGCCAGACAAACCCGGGTAGATTCTTTGTAGTCTAGCAGGGTCCAGGTACCATCTGGAAAGAAGTTTGTAGCAGTTCTCTTTCACCAAGGTACAGGTGGTTATCCCCATGGAGGACTCCATCAGCGCCTCCCACTCCTCCCGGGGAATAGGGCGACCAACATCCCTCTCCCACAGCTGTTAATATGAGCATGGTCTATCAAGTGATGGGGAAAGGAGCAGTGCATAAAGTAGAGAGATCGCCCCAGCCGTACTCGAGCTCCTCATCGCCAGGCTTTCAAACGGTGTGATGGTAGGGATACCTGAAGTAAAACAATTGTGGACAAAGTGACGTAATTGAATGTAACGGTGAAATTCCCTCAACGGAACATCATGAGATTCTCTATAATACTCCCAAGAGGGGAATTTCCCTTGGAAGAGCACTGAGCCCAGGGTCGTGAATCCCTTATTCTGCCACCACTGAAACACTCGTCCCTCTCTCCCAGCTAATGGCATAAAAAGGGGGTTATCCCTCAAAGGAATCATCCCGGAGCCCGGTGTAGTAAGAGACGCCCGAAATTTGACCTTGGATCACAAATTAAGTGAGTGAATGGAAGTAGGTAATAATTGCTTCCGTTCGGTCGAGGAGATCTGTCTCCAGGGCAGCTGTGATAAGCAAGCCGGAGAGACACACCTGGTCTCAATATCTACCCAACAGACAATGCCTTGTCTCGAGGACCATTGAAGGAGCTGAGTTAGTTGCGCCACCTCATAATATAGTGTAAGATCCGGGACTACCAGGCCCCCACTCTGTTTTGGTCGGCCCAAAACGGTCCTGGAGACTCTTGGTTTTTTCCCCTGCCAAACAGCGATACAAAGCCGATTGGAGGTCAGGTAACATGGTCGGTAGAAGAGGCACAGGTAGTGTGCGAAAGAGGTATAGAAGCTTTGGGATAGCCGTCATCTTAAGAGCGTATATGCGTCCCATCCAAGAAATAGAGTAGGAGGACCACTGACGGAGTAAAGATTTGATATGTTTAATCATGTCGGGATAATTGGCTGCATACCATTGGTTGGGATGGGAAGTCTGCCCAAATACTGAATGCAGTGAGAACACCGCCTAAAGGCAAATGTGTTTTTAAGAAGTTGCGTCATATCTTGAGATAGCGAAACATTAAGTGCTTCCGATTTAGAAATATTTATTTTATAGCCAGAGAGAGCACCATAAGAACAAAGACAACTATATAAATTTGGTAGCGAAATTTGAGGTTGGGTTATTGTGAGAAGAATGTCATCTGCAAAGAGGCCCAATTTATATGATGCGTCGCCCACCACGATCCCTGTAATGTCCGGGTGCTGACGTATTTGCTCGTTCCAGGGGTTCAAGGCAGAGGGCGAACAAGAGTGGGGACAGAGGACAGCCTTGCCGCGTACCATTAAGAATAGGAAATGGTTTTGACTTCCCTCCCATGGTTGTAACTGAAGCCGTAGGAGACGCGTATAGTGCCTGAATACTTCGGATCATAGTAGCTCCGAGGCCGAACGGATGTAAAACTTCCCATAGATAGGTCCAGTCTACGTGGTCAAAAGCCTTCTCAGCATCGAGAGAAAGCAAAAGGGCAGATTGTTGAGTAGTATGTGCTACTGAGATTAAGTCAACCGTACAGCGAATGTTATCTGGAGCACCTCGGGAAGAGATGAAACCTACTTGATCCGGGTGCACTAAAAATGGTAGGTGGCGACTCAAGCGAAGCGCAAGTAGCTTCGCATAAATTTTTATGTCTACGTTAAGTAGGGATATTGGGCGGTAACTAGCGCATGCAGAAGGGTCCTTCTCCTCCTTCGGGATTACAACAATGGAGGCCGCTAACAGCTCTTGAGGTGGAGCTTTCAGAAATCCATTATACATGTTAACTAATAAAAGGGGCCAACTGATCTTTAAATTTTTATAATAAAGGGGGCTAAACGCATCAGGGCCCGGGGCCTTAAATGGCTTAAGATCCTTTAAGAGCGGGAGAACTTCCTCTGTAGTAACCGGGGAGGCCAATTCGCCTGCCTGTTGCGGAGTTAAAGAGCGGAGGGGGAGTTGGTGTAGGTAAGATCTAATCGGATTGAATTTTTTTAATTGGAAATCATTTTGATTCGGACATCGGCAATTTGGATCGATCTGAATGTGCTGAAAATGAAAATTCGGGCAATTTCCGTATCAGACCAAACCAAATTGCACATGTCTGCGTACACACACACACACACCCTTGTGTGTATCCCTTGCTGTGTTCACACCTATGTACCCCTCCACACTATACACTGCGTTCACACATGCGTCACAGAATTACTATATATTTGACCACATGTATCTGCCATCACTTTTCCTGCCCACCCTCAGCCTCCGCATCATTCTCCGTATGTTCCCCGTAAAGCTCCAGCATTTGTCACGGAGATCCAGTAAGACGTTAATAAGACGTCGGCTTTATCTCGCGCTGTGATATAAAACATACAGCTTCCCCCCAGCATTTCATGACTGTTTGAAGTTCTTACAGCAAGTTATAAAGCGCTTAATAAACTGATAATGTGATTTATTGCAGGGAATCCCCACGTTATTTCCCTCGCTGAGGAATGCCGGCGCTTATCGCTGCCAACCTGATCGCTGCTTTCGTGCCCAGATCTCGCTGCTTTCTGCTAATGTCAGACCAGCGCGGTCTGAGCGCACTCTGCATAACGGACAGACGTACTGACGGAAGATACTGTAGACCCCACACGGTCCGTTTTTTTGACGAACGTAGAAAAAAAAAAAGGGAATTTTGAGAAACAAAATGAATATGAAAAATGATAAAAAAAATTAAAAAAAACAAATCGGAAAAGGATATGTAAAGCCATTGTGTGCGTCACGGTGCTGGACGTCGCAAATGCGCTGCGTCTGACATCTCATCACTCACACAGAACGCTACGCGGATGTGGCGCACTCTGCACGTCCATCTAGCGGTTTTACGTTCTTGCCTAACATGTGTCCGTTTGTCACGTGCGTTGTGCGTGTGCAGTTCGGTGCGCACGTACATCATGTGTGAGTCTCTATTGCTCATGATTCTATGCTACGATGGACGTTAAACTATGCGGCGACACTGACGTGATCACTGCGTTCGTCTGACACCGGCCTAAGTGCTAAAAAAAACCAATTTCTGTTTGCATTTTTACTTTGGGAAGAAAATAACAGCCCCAGGTCCCTGGCATCAGAGGTGACAGAATTCACAGCCTATTAGGGGGCACAGGTGGCAGCAACTGCGGGCATCACCAGCCTTCCCGCATGGACATTATCATTTATACTGTTCACAGGAGCTTACAATCTAGAGGAGCAGAGGGCCCGGCTCACAGGAGCTTACAATCTAGAGGAGCAGAGGGCCCGGCTCACAGGAGCTTACAATCTAGAGGAGCAGAGGGTCCGGCTCACAGGAGCTTACAATCTAGAGGAGCAGAGGGCCCGGCTCACAGGAGCTTACAATCTAGAGGAGCAGAGGGTCCGGCTCACAGGCTTACAATCTAGAGCAGCAGAGGGCCCGGCTCACAGGAGCTTACAATCTAGAAGAGCAGAGGGTCCGCTCACAGGAGCTTACAATCTAGAGCAGCAGAGGGCCCGGCTCACAGGAGCTTACAATCTAGAAGAGCAGAGGGTCCGGCTCACAGGAGCTTACAATCTAGAGGAGCAGAGGGTCCGGCTCACAGGAGCTTACAATCTAGAGGAGCAGAGGGCCCGCTCACAGGAGCTTACAATCTAGAGGAGCAGAGGTCCGGCTCACAGGAGCTTACAATCTAGAGGAGCAGAGGGCCCGGCTCACAGGAGCTTACAATCTAGAGGAGCAGAGGGTCCGGCTCACAGGAGCTTACAATCTAGAGGAGCAGAGGGCCCGGATCACAGGAGTTTACAATCTAGAGGAGCAGAGGTCCGGCTCACAGGAGCTTACAATCTAGAGAGCAGAGGGTCGGCTCACAGGAGCTTACAATCTAGAGGAGCAGAGGGCCCAGATCACAGGAGCTTACAATCTAGAGGAGCAGAGGTCCGGCTCACAGGAGTTTACAATCTAGAGGAGCAGAGGATCCGGCTCACAGGAGCTTACAATCTAGAGGAGCAGAGGGCTCGGCTCACAGAGCTTACAATCTAGAGCAGAGGGTCCGGCTCACAGGAGTTTACAATCTAGAGGAGCAGAGGATCCGGCTCACAGGAGCTTACAATCTAGAGGAGCAAGGTCCGGCTCACAGGAGCTTACAATCTAGAGGAGCAGGGGTCTGGCTCACAGGATTTTACAATCTAGAGGAGCAGAGGGCCCGGCTCACAGGAGCTTACAATCTAGCGGAGCAGAGGGTCCGGCTCACAGGAGTTTACAATCTAGAGGAGCAGAGGGTCCGGCTCACAGGAGTTTACAATCTAGAGGAGCAGAGGTCCGGCTCACAGGAGCTTACAATCTAGAGGAGCAGAGGGTCCGGCTCACAGGAGCTTACAATCTAGAGGAGCAGAGGGCCCGGCTCACAGGAGTTTACAATCTAGAGGAGCAGAGGGCCCGGCTCACAGGATTTTACAACCTAGAGGAGCAGAGGGTCCGGCTCACAGGAGCTTACAATCTAGAGGAGCAGAGGGTCCGGGGCACAGGAGCTTACAATCTAGAGGAGCAGAGGGTCCGGCTCACAGGAGTTTACAATCTAGAGGAGCAGAGGATCCGGCTCACAGGAGCTTACAATCTAGAGGAGCAGAGGCTCGGCTCACAGGAGCTTACAATCTAGAGGAGCAGAGGGTCCGGCTCACAGGAGTTTACAATCTAGAGGAGCAGAGGATCCGGCTCACAGGAGCTTACAATCTAGGGAGCAGAGGTCCGGCTCACAGGAGCTTACATCTAGAGAGCAGAGGGTCTGGCTCACAGGATTTTACAATCTAGAGGAGCAGAGGGCCCGGCTCACAGGAGCTACAATCTAGCGGAGCAGAGGGTCCGGCTCACAGGAGTTTACAATCTAGAGGAGCAGAGGGTCCGGCTCACAGGAGTTTACAATCTAGAGGAGCAGAGGGTCCGGCTCACAGGAGCTTACAATCTAGAGGAGCAGAGGGTCCGGCTCACAGGAGCACAATCTAGAGGAGCAGAGCCCGGCTCACAGGAGTTTACAATCTAGAGGAGCAGAGGGCCCGGCTCACAGGATTTTACAACCTAGAGGAGCAGAGGGTCCGGCTCACAGGAGCTTACAATCTAGAGGAGCAGAGGGTCCGGGGCACAGGAGCTTACAATCTAGAGGAGCAGAGGGTCCGGCTCACAGGAGCTTACAATCTAGAGGAGCAGAGGGCCCGGCTCACAGGAGTTTACAATCTAGAGGAGCAGAGGGTCCGGGGCACAGGAGCTTACAATCTAGAGGAGCAGAGGGTCCGGCTCACAGGAGCTTACAATCTAGAGGAGCAGAGGGTCCGGCTCACAGGAGTTTACAATCTAGAGGAGCAGAGGGCCCGGATCACAGGAGCTTAAATTCTGGCTCTGGCTCTGGGTTGCGGGAGCTTACCATCTAGCGGAGCAGAGGGTAGGGTTTCCACCCGTCTGGGTTTCACCCGAACTGTCTGGTTTTCGAGTCATGTTTCTGGTTTTCAGATCCCCCTCAATCCCCTTCTACCTGGCCGGGTGCAGAGGGGGCAGAATTCAGCTGCAGCATCTGTCTGTCTCCCCTCCATCCCAGCAGCAGCAGGTTCTGATACACAAGCAGGTCTCTTCCCCATCTCTTCTCCAGCCTCTCTCTTCTTCCCTTTCTCTCTCTCCCACTCATCTCTCCTTTCACCCCATTCCCCCACTTGCTCCTCCCTCGCCATCCTTCCACCTCACACCTCTCTCTCACTCTCTCTCGTCATATTATTCATAAAACACAATGCGCCTAAGGAAAAAAAGGTTTTTGTTGTTTCGGGTAAATGTGCGTTTTTACTTAGTAACAGGTTCTCCATTGAGGATTTGTGTTTTTTTTTTTGTTTTTTTAAAGAATCTCTATCCACAAAGGATTGGATGAAAAAGTGGAAAAATAAATTTACTCTCCGCAAAGGATTGAAATGCGAATGGAAATCTACATTTTTTGCTATGACATTCTGATGAGACATGAAATATATCAGTGGTTCCCATCCCAACCCTGGTCCTCAGGTCTCTCGCTGGTCCAGACACAGCTCTCCCACTCAGGAAACTGACAACAACCCCTGACCCGGAAACACTATTTACATTAACAGAAAACCGGTAACACTAACAACTATACCCTCTAATGGTAGGTAAGTATAACACTGATCTACTACACCTACCAAGCCAGGTTTTAAGGATTCTGTTGGGGAAATGCAGACTGAATCCTGCAATCACTGAGCAGCAAATCATATTATCTGTGTTGGGCTTCACATGTCCTGCAAACCTGGCCTGTTAGGGGGACCTGAGGACCGGCGCCGGAACCACTGAGATATATACATAGTAATAATGTATTTTGCATCTGCTGAAAAAAACGATATATATAAATTTGTCTGGGTTCTACTATAAAGCTGGGTTCATTTAATGTTTAACCCTTTCCATGCGGCGGACGCGCTCAGCGCGTCCTGCCACATGGCCACTTCGCTGCGGAGGACGCGCTGGGCGCGTCCTCCCTTTGCAGCGGCGATCGGCCGGGATTCCGGCCGATCGCGGCAGCCCCCCGGTGCGGGCTGACATCGATGCCAGCCCAGCCTCCAGGACCCCGGCGGGTACGATAGACGTCATCGCGCATGCGCGATGACGTCTATTTCAGGCATCCCCCCCGCCATTGCGGGGAAGGTGCCTGAAGGGGAGGGGGGAGGTCCTTCGGACCTCTCCCCCTCCCCATCCGTGCAGCCCATCGGCTGAAGACAGGTACCGCTTGGAAGGGCACAGCCTGCCCTTCCAAGCGGCGGCTGTCTTTAACCCCTATGGGGCTGGATCTCGATATGGCGCTAACATGCGCCGTATCGCGGTCCCCTCCCGGAGCTGGCCGACATCTTGGATGTCCTTTCCAATGATACCAAACATGACCATGTAACCTGTAAAAAATATAAATATTAAAAACAAAAATTTAATTAAAATAAAAAATATTAAAAAAACTTTGTTTTTATTAATGTAGCAATATTGTTCCCATTTCAATTATAATGTGAACAATGATGCTGCACTAATGATTTTTTCTATGGGGGGGCGTTTGCTAAAAAACACGTAATTTACCCCAAAAAAAAGTAACGATTCCCGTTTCTAATTTATTTAACAAGCACAACCCATAGAAAATATAACCGCAAACGCTCGCATGTTAAAATGTGAAAAAAAACACTTTACACGTTGTAAATTATTGCAAATTCTAATTTTATTGCATTTTTTGTTATAATATACAGCCAGGACATGACGTATACATATAATAATGATATATTATGAATCTGCCGAGTCTCCCGGAAGGAACGATTTATAATATGTCTGGGTCGTATAATAAGATGTGACTTCAAATCGCATTTAAACATTATGAGCGAAACCGGTAAAAATGAGCTCAGCAGCGAAAGGGTTAAAGGCGATGATCAAAAATGGTCAACATAGCTCAGCAGAGAAGGGGTTACTGAAAAGACGGGGACCCGCTCCCCCTTTGCCTCAGTCACTAGTTGAAGTTCCGGCTGATGCTCCATGTTTATAACCTGGTCCTGGTGCTCCATGTTACGCCGCGCTCCCCTTTCTCCCACTCATTGCTTTGACGAATACCAGTCTTTTTTGCTGGTAATTCTCCCCAAAAACATGAATTAACGAGACAGCATTTGCTGACATTTTTCCATAAAGCTGGAATGAGTTCCTTTAAGTGAAATCTAGCACCGGAGGGAGTGATCCCTGATTTATCGTCTCGCTCGGCTTCTCGCTCGGCTTGGCAGGCAGGACGGTCATTTCAAATCCCTCGCTCTTTCGGCTGAATGATAAAAAACGTAGAGTTCTGGATCTCTGATTTTGGACATCGTTCCAGCTCCTCGCAGATATTCCACAGACCACCCAGCGTCTGCCTGCGTGAGTCCGTGACGCTCCGGGACCGTGCGAGCTCCGGATCAATTCCTCACGCCCACACGATGAGGACATGTGAGCTTTGTGATGGTGGAACCATTTGTACCGTCACAGTGTGGGGCAGTGTTTCCTTACAGACTGCGGAAATGGTTAAAACCAGATGAAGGTTCTCCCGGGGACGAGTACCCGTTAAGACGGCCGTGCTCCACGTGGGCATATCTAACATGTTACCCTCACACGGTAACCAAGCAGTGGTTTCTACACATCAGATTTCGTGCGTTTCAGCGCAGCCATCGCCTGTTACAATGTGGCAGGCGCAAAAATATATACCCTGAAAATTATACATTAAAACATAACATTTTTATTTCATTTTCTGCAGCTTTCCTTATCTGAGCTGAAAGAATTCAGTTTGTCGACTCGTAAAGCTTTCATTGTTAGCCAGAACACCTGTGGGTCTAGAGTATTGAAAAAGTGAGTAAGGACAGTATGAGCGCATAATCATCGAGTAATACAGGTTATGCTCTGCTCATCCCATCGAGTAACACAGGTTATACTCTGCTCATCCCATCGAGTAATACAGGTTATACTCTGCTCATCCCATCGAGTAATACAGGTTATACTCTGCTCATGCCATCGAGTAATACAGGTTATACTCTGCTCATCCCATCGAGTAATACAGGTTATACTCTGCTCATCCCATCGAGTAATACAGGTTATACTCTGCTCATCCCATCGAGTAATACAGGTTATACTCTGCTCATCCCATCGAGTAATGCAGGTTATACGGTTCTTCCCATCGAGTAATACAGGTTATACGGTTCTTCCCATCGAGTAATACAGGTTATACGGTTCTTCCCATAGAGTAATACAGGTTATACTCTGCTCTTCCCATCGAGTAATACAGGTTATACTCTGCTCATGCCATTGAGTAATACAGGTTATACTCTGCTCATCCCATCGAGTAATACAGGTTATACGGTTCTTCCCATCGAGTAATAACAGGTTATACTCTGCTCTCCCATCGAGTAATACAGGTTATACGGTTCTTCCCATAGAGTAATACAGGTTATACTCTGCTCTTCCCATCGAGTAATACAGGTTATACTCTGCTCATGCCATCGAGTAATACAGGTTATACTCTGCTCATCCCATCGAGTAATACAGGTTATACTCTGCTCATCCCATCGAGTAATACAGGTTATACTCTGCGCATCCCATCGAGTAATACAGGTTATACTCTGCTCATCCCATCGAGTAATACAGGTTATACTCTGCTCATCCCATCGAGTAATACAGGTTATACTCTGCTCTTCCCATCGAGTAATACAGGTTATACTCTGCTCATCCCATCGAGTAATACAGGTTATACTCTGCTCTTCCCATCGAGTAATACAGGTTATACTCTGCGCATCCCATCGAGTAATGCAGGTTATACTCTGCTCATCCCATCGAGTAACGCAGGTTATACTCCTTAGGTTTAGATCTAGTCGTTTGGTTTTGTTGCTCCGGTTGTTTGTCCAGTTCTTTCCTTTAGGTGGAATGCTTTGGTTTTTTTATTACTGGCTCAAGTGACCCTCAGTAATCTGACTATATTAACTCTGAAGAATTCTGTCCTTAAAAATGTAAATTAATTTAGAATATTAACTAAATCTGTAAATTAATTCAAATCCAACATAAAACGGCTAAATTTATGCAAAGTACAAAAATGTATCGTCCGCCCCTGCTATCACCGTCCTTTATAATAAACTGAGTTTGGCATTTTCCTTAAATGTTCTTAAAATAGATAATTTTACACCTGATTTCTGTTCCAAGAGGCCTAATTAAACAAACAGGAAAGTAAGAGTACATAACGCTTCTATAAAAAAACATCCGCTCTGTGCCAGGAACAATAAACACCGTGAGAACAAAGTGCAACATTGCGTACAGTATTCACACAGAAACTCGGAAAATTCTCACGTATTTAGCCCCTCGTCTGGCAACCCTTTCCAGATCTATCCTTCAAGGCCCCTCTCAGCCTCATGGCTTTAATGGTACGTGCATGATCATGATCTTAAGCTCGACAAACCATCCAAGAGCACTAAATCGTACCACATAATCTTTCCACTTAACAGCGATACAGGGGGGTCCATATAGAAGCCATCCGGAAATTATTATAAATCCTAAAGTAGTGAATTAAAATGATTGAGTTTCAGGAAATAACATCCCTCCTCTTATGTTGAGCACTTCCCATCTCTCCACTTAATGTACATACAGGAAATTCTTAGATGCAAACCCATAGTTTTTGCTATAGATCTTAAACAAGACATTTAATATTGATGAGAGTTTCAGAAAAACGTACCTCCTCTTATGTTGAGCACATCCCATCACAGCACATGCTCAAACTCATGTTTGACCGCTAAAATTCATGTTCCATATCTGTAGACCCCCATAACTACAGAAAAGTCAAAAATGCACCTTAAACCTCCCATAACCAGCGTCAATGCAAACATTCTAATGATCACGATAGTAACCGTGTAATCGGAATCATGATTGTGAACACAGACTCCTGCAAGTTACTGCAGCACAAAGGCAAAACGGGTGCATAGGATACCACACACTTGTCCATGCCGGGACACCACAACACGTGGCCTTGCCGGGACACCACAACACGTGGCCTTGCCGGGACACCACAACACGTGGCCTTGCCGGGACACCACACCACGTGGCCATGCCGGGACACTACAACACGTGACCATTGCGGGACACCACAACACATGGCCATGTCAGGACACAACACGTGGCTATGCTGGGACACCACAAACCTGTCCATGTCGGGGCACCGCAACAAGTGGCCAAGCCGGGACACCTCAACACGTGGCCATGCCAACACACACCTGGCCATGCCGGGACACCAAATAGCCATACTCTGCGTGTCTTTCGTCCGCAGGATCAGCCAAGTACCATCGACAGGCGACACGTGACGGGGCCGAAGAATAATTGAAAAGAGCTCAGATTCAGAGCACAATGTCAGGAAACAAGGAGGAAGCAATTGAATGCCCAGGGGACCTGCCTGAGTTTATATATAGGAGCCAAGTGTATTATTCAGGGCCGCAAGTGCGAAATCCGATGTGACTCGTTTCGTGGGATAATCCTGTAAAGACATAACAGCCCCGAACCACCTCGAGTGGAATAAAAAGCCGAAAATAATAAATGATATTATTTGAGGAAAAAAGCATAGATACAATAAAGAGTGAAGAGAAACATCTGTATAAACCTGGGGGATAAAATAGGGCGTTTAGGGAGTGTAAAAAAAAATATAATATATATATATATATATCTCCGCATTATTAGGTTAAGTTTTTTTTTATTTGTAAGATAATAAAAAGGCAATCAGACACACCAAAAATTAGTAGAAAGAAGGAGGATCTTTATTTGGGCATCGTTTCGGCTGCAACCTTTTGTTTTTTTTTTGCTTCACTGTACCGCTTTTTGAAAACCTTTTTATCGTGATATTCACACATTCACTATATTGCCAAAAGTATTTGCTCACCTGCCTTGACTCGCATATGGATAGATGAGCGAATACTTTTGGCAATATAGCGTATATACTTGTAGCCGTATCCAGAAGGTTCTCTCCCCTGTTTCCATTTCTGTTGACTCCCTTGTTTGCTCAAAAAAGCCTTATTTTAGAAAACTACACCAAATACTAAAATAATCCTCATGTTCCTGGCTGTGGTTTACAGTCACTTAGCACCCCCACTCCAGACGGGCACGTGACTCGGCTAAAAGGGTGAAGGGTTAAAAGTCACTATTTGTCTGCGCTAGACTCAAAATAATGGCTAAATAACCGGCTATCCCAATTCTCTGCTGCCACCACAGGTCTTTGCCAAATGTGAAACGGAGGTGACCTGAAACGCCCCATTCAATTAAACCCACAAAACAAACAAAAAGTTTAGTAGACTGACCCCACCAAACCCAACTTAGTAGATTGTCTAAAAACTCACACGTCCGCAACGCTATTAGGACAAATGTCTCTTCAGGTGACGTGATTCTTACTTCAGACAAAGGCAGAGCTTAATAAAAGGAATATTTATTATGACAAGAAAAACAGTCACAATGCATATACAGTATAAAAAGATATTAAAATAAAAATAACAGAAATCCTATGTACTTACAAAGATCGAATCTCTGCCCGGGGGGCTCTAGTGGAAACAACGGCAGTTACTTTCAATTGGATTAACCCTCAAGTAAAGCACATGGCACAATGTGTAGCTGAAATTTATACAACTCTCCTGGCTCTCATATTTCATGGACACAGCAGGAGGTGGCAAGATCGGCCCCCTGCCAGCCGATTTCAACTTTTAAGCATTTTCCTCATATGTTAACTGTGACGGAACCGTTCTCTTCCGCCTGTCCTGACTCTCCAGACACCCCTTCGTTGCGGTCAGCCCGGCTACTGGGAGCGCTGTCCTCAGCGCCTCGAGCAGCTTGACCCGCCTGCTTCTGTTTCTCTGCCCTGGAGCCATTAGGAATTTCCAGAAGGCCGCTCGGTGCCTTCTGAGGTTGAGTGTATAGTGGGTACCCTGAATGAGACACCAGACGAGCTGTATGTTCCCACAGGATTCTCTCTCGCTCTCTGAGCTCAGAGTTTTGACCTTTAATGAACAAAACACCACCATTTATGCTGAAATCCAACAGTCATAATTTGCATAAATGACGCACCTCGTCCTACCAATATGCTAATTACATTATGTCAGTTAGATATTTACAATAAACATTCCTCTTTACATTCTTTAGCCTTTAGCTCACACAACATTTGCATAACCTATTGTTCTAACACATCAGATTAAAGACAAACACTATCACAGACTTCTTGAATCAAATATGCAGCCAGATAAGGGGAAAGCCCTGTTGCATAAATTACACAGCAGTAAAGCTTGTTTACTGGCTATACAGAAACACATTTACCTACAGGAATATAAGTATATTTAAAACTAAAGTTACGCCATTTTACACTAAACTAAATTAAACTAAAACCAAACGATGTAATATATATTTAAAAACACGATATAAATTGAACATAAAGTCTCTTGGGGTTTGAAGCATGGAGCCTTACATAACCCTTATATTTCTCGAAATATAGATTAGACACACACACCCCTGGCATGATGTATATATTTTTTAAACAGTTCTGTCTTCCTCATTCCTTAGACATCTCCCTGGAAATTCAGAATGAGCTTGGTTCCATTCCTTGAAATCGGTCCCCTCCAGAATAGTCTTGTTGGAGGTCATTATGTCGGATGAATTTCTGGCTTTGCAAAAATATATGTCATGAACCATCTGTACTCATGCCTGGGAATATTACTCATATTTTTAGGATACATCTCTGAGAAGAAAGAGCTGCGGCTTGATCTTAATCAGGGCAACCCTGGCTCCGGCCAGACCACTGAAGGTGTCATTTTCTCCTTTTCTCCCTGGTCCCATGATACAAAGGTGTGAACGTATCACAGAACAAGACTTTCCCACCTCAGTTCAAAGGAACCGGTTGACCATTTCCTTTGATGCTCCCTGACGACAAAAGGTTTTCCAGATTCTAATCATGCAGACACACACTTTTACAGTTACAGTCACCTATATATCGCCAACAAATTCTGTAGCGCTGTACAGTTTATTAATACTTTACCAGGTGATTTCAGGACATAACCCCTGTCCATTACAGTTATGACCAAAGCCTCCCCCCTGCCTCCTGGATCTCTCCATGGTCCGCCAAATACTCTGGTGTCTCTGCCAAGAACTGTATGAGAAGCGCCCGTCTCCATGAGGAGGATAGAAGCCATTCACAGGTCCTCTAATCTCAAAGCACCCCTCCCCCCATGTGTCTGAACGGCAACTTCGATCATTCTCTGGCCATGGATTGCTTTCAAAGAATTCTGGGAACTGTAGGCCAATCTGGGGGGCAGGTGTCGGAGATCCCTGCTCTAAAAAGAATGGTAATGACATTGTTAACAAGGGACAAACTACTCATCCTGACCACTATACATTTATTAAGTGGCCAGGATGTGAGAAGCTTCCCCCTTGCTCCCCAGATCTGGGAAACCATTGGGTGAAGCAGAGGAGTTTCCTTCACCCACCCAGCATCGCCAGCAAATTTAGAATTTCCCAGCTGTCGGTCAACAGACTGGTCGCTAATGAAATCACAGAGAGTGGGCGACGTCACCCTCTGAGACCAATCGCTGTAGTGAGCGTTCTCAGAGAGGCAGTGATGGATCACATCTGTGCATGCGCGTGCAGCTCCGATCCATCGCTCTGCGCAGGCGCTACAGAACTTGTGTAGGTAAAGTGTGGGAGTCCTGTAGCGCTGCGCAATGTGCGGCTCCTGTACTACACGAGTTGTATAGGGGCACAAAATGTGAAGAAAAGCTTCAGGGACTTCCAAGATCGGGATCCCTGAGCCGAAGAGGAGTAGCAGCGCGCGGTGAGAGGGAAAAGGGGAGGAAAATCAAATCTAAAAAGAAATAAAATAATTGTTCAGAGTCTGTCAGCAGGATCCGCCCAATTATTTAAGGGCAGATAAAGGGAAGTCTTTTTCTTAATAGCGTGTTCCTTTAAGAACCAAATAAAACCATGAGAACCTTTAAACCAGTGATTCTTGGTTACGCTCACCATATAACCCCAGCTCCTCCGTATTGTGTCACGCACATGTACCCGGGCTGTGCGTGCTCAGAATAAACATAGAATCGAGATGTGCGCGTTTGTGTCCAAGTCATTTCTTCTTGGAATCGGACGCTGATCTGTTTACGAGTTTATTTATACCTCCTCACCATAAGGTGTTTGGGTTTCCTGTTGGACATAAAAAAAAAATTGAGATGTGAAGGTTGACCGGAAACGAAGCACATTCCCGTATGGTCGATGCCAGCACCTCGATGCCTTCACAGGGCGGTTATCAGAAACACTTCACCGGCTCAAATGGACGGAAAGTCATTCAAACGTCTAGCGTCACGCCGGAGAGGTGACCTGGATTTCCTCAGAGCTTGGGCGTCCGGCCAATGCAGAAGACTCGATTCTTCGCAGGCTCCTGGCTCGAGACACGGAGATTACTTCACAGAAACATGAGAAAAACCATGAGAGTTCCGGACCACTTCAACCATACAACATGTTGTATAATAATTCTGTGGCACCACAGTCACTTGGTTTATCACCGGGGAAGTTTAATTTGCCAGAGGGAAGGAGATCACTGTGACCATGGACAGATCCACATGGCATTACCCAAGATTGAAATGGTATCAGATGAGTCTTCAAAAACCGTCACCCTGTTGGATTTGTAGACACGGTGACAAAACCATCACATTTCCATTGTTACAAGAATATCCAAAAGGTAGCAAAACCAGGCAAAAAGAAACAAATTACACAAAGGTCACAATCCTGACAAATCCTCCCACCCATTATTATGTCAAATGTTGTCATTTAACGCCTTCATTCCCAAAATCGAAATAACGCGACTTTTCATTGTAATACATGAAAAACAATCATTAGCATTTCAAAACCCCAATTTCACATCTCTTTAAAGCAGGAGTAGTGTGCCCCCTGTGCCGAAACAAAATCCTTTGTTTTATCTCCATTTACCCTGTAGAGACATAAAACAGGCTGCACAGAACAGCCCCCACCCTCACTGTAACAAACATTACTGCAGCATTCCAGCAGCCAGGGATTTGGCAGAATACAGGGAGAGCTGTGGGGCCGCACACTACTGTACAGGGATACGATTCAGGGGGTTATAATGATGGAAATCCCTGTACAGTACAGATACAAGGTGTTGCTGTAATTGCCATACACAGGCATTATGCAGCACATACAGATACAAGGTGTTGCTGTAATTGCCATACACAGGCAATAATCTGCACATACAGATACAAGGTGTCGCTGTAATTGCCATACACAGGCATTATGCAGCAAATACAGATACAAGCAGGGGCTGACTGACAAGTAATGGGGGCCCCCGGCATTAGGAGGTCATGGGGCCCCCTTGTTCCACACCCACAGGAGGCCACACCCATACAAAACCCCTCCCCTTCAACGCAACATCCACATGTACATTATTGTGCTAAAGAATTTATTTCTGAACTCCTTAAAATAACCCTTTTGAAAATTGTGTGAAGAAAATCCACTTGGAGCCAGCAGCGAATTGGGGAATCCATTGTGCCCCCTCCAGATATAGAGATGGCCACCACACTGCTGCAGCAGCCATCACCAACTCATTACAGCTAAAGAATGTCCCTGTGGCAAATCTGGGAAACTGACCATCACTTTAAAAGATACTGTACATTACTCACACACTGCACATTAAAGAGCTACGCAGCAATAATACTCCCTGTTATGTGCAGTGTGTATGAGTGTATCACAGAGCTCCACAGCAATAATACTCCCTGTAATGTGTAGCATAGGCTCAGCACGTCACCAGCAGCAAAAAGGTTAAAAGGAAAAAAAAAGGGAATAAAATTTGAGCATGGTGCCCATTTAACCTCTTGCTGTCCCGCACCAATATTTAGTCTCCTACCTGTACCTCACAATGCTGCCAAGATGCTCGCTGTCATTCTTACTTTGTGCAGTGCAGGCAGCAGATAATGTGGTGATTCTAGGAGCAATACCAGCCTTTTGGGTGCAAGACAAGGGGGCAATGCCGGACTGTGACAAGGACACAGAATTTTACGCACAGCAGTCTGTTTAAAGACAACTACATGCATTTACACACACACACACACAGCCATACCTTCACATACATATCCATATATCCCCTACACCCCGGGGGTATGTAGCAATAAAACTCACAGTAATGTGCAGTGTGTATGAGCGTATCACAGAGCTCCACAGCAATAAAACTCACAGTAATGTAATTGATTTATTCAACCCCCAGCACATCAATTCATCACCCCCCAAAGGATATCAATTGTCGTGTTATTCATCACCCCCTTCACCCTATCAATTCATTATACCCCCTTCACCCCATCAATTCATTATACCCCCTCCACCCCATCAATTCATTATACCCCCCTCACCCTATCAATTCATCACCCCCTCAATTCATTATACCCCCTCAGCCTATCAATTCATCACCCCCTCAATTCATTATATCCCACCTGACCCTAGCAATTCATCACCCCCTCAATTCATTATACCCCCCTCAGCCTATCAATTCATTACCCCCAATTCATTATACCCCCCCACCCTATCAATTTATTATACCCCCCCCCCTCAGCCTATCAATTCATTATCACCCCCCCCCCAGAACTGAACTGCGGGAATGGAGGGCTCTCATGTACAGACCCCTGTAGATGTCCTGGCAGTGAGAGGTGATGAGATAGCCCCCTCCCCCTTCCAAAGACTTGAGGACCAAGATTGTGGGTCTGGGAGAGTTGATGGCAATGCTGCTGTGGGAGGACGACTGACAAAGGGTGACCTGAGCTGCATCGACTGACGGCTGCAGGGGAGCAAAGGTTCCTCGTACAAGTACGTACCGCGTTCTACCGCCACGCGGCATGCACACATCACGTGCAGGGGTGGCTAAACAATCATTAGCATATCAAAAGACCAATTTCACATATTTTTAAAGCAGGAGTAGTGTGCCCCCTGTGCCGAAACAAAATCCTTTGTTTTATCTCCATTTACCCTGTAGAGACATAAAACAGGCTGCACAGAACAGCCCCCACCCTCACTGTAACAAACATTACTGCAGCATTCCAGCAGCCAGGGATTTGGCAGAATACAGGGAGAGCTGTGGGGCCGCGCACTACTGAACAGGGATACGATTCAGGGGCTTATAATGATGGAAATCCCTGTACAGAACAGATACAAGGTGTTGCTGTAATTGCCATACACAGGCATTATGCAGCACATACAGATACAAGGTGTTGCTGTAATTGCCATACACAGGCATTATGCAGCACATACAGATACAAGGTGTTGCTGTAATTGCCACACACAGGCATTATGCAGCACATACAGATACAAGGTGTTGCTGTAATTGCCATACACAGGCATTATGCAGCACATACAGATACAAGGTGTTGCTGTAATTGTCATACACAGGCATTATGCAGCACATACAGATACAAGGTGTTGCTGTAATTGCCACACACAGGCATTATGCGGCACATACAGATACAAGGTGTTGCTGTAATTGTCATACACAGGCATTATGCGGCACATACAGATACAAGGTGTTGCTGTAATTGTCATACACAGGCATTATGCAGCACACACATACAGATAGGTGTTGCTGTAATTGCCATACACAGGCATTATGCGGCACATACAGATACAAGGTGTTGCTGTAATTGCCACACACAGGCATTATGCGGCACATACAGATACAAGGTGTTGCTGTAATTGTCATACACAGGCATTATGCGGCACATACAGATACAAGGTGTTGCTGTAATTGTCACACACAGGCATTATTCAGCACATACAGATACAAGGTGTTGCTGTAATTGCCACACACAGGCATTATGCGGCACATACAAATACAAGGTTTTGCTGTAATTGCCATACACAGGGATTATGCAGCACATACAGATACAGGTGTTGCTGTAATTGTCATACACAGGCATTATGCGGCACATACAGATACAAGGTGTTGCTGTAATTGTCATACACAGGCATTATGCAGCACATACAGATACAAGTGTTGCTGTAATTGCCATACACAGGCATTATGCGGCACATACAGATACAAGTGTTGCTGCTTAATTGCCACACACAGGCATTATGCGGCACATACAGATACAAGGTGTTGCTGTAATTGCCATACACAGGCATTATGCAGCACATACAGATACAAGGTGTTGCTGTAATTGCCACACACAGGCATTATGCAGCACATACAGATACAAGGTGTTGCTGTAATTGCCACACACAGGCATTATGCAGGCACATACAATACAAGGTTTTGCTGTAATTGCCATACACAGGATTATGCAGCACATACAGATACAAGGTGTTGCTGTAATTGTCATACACAGGCATTATTCAGCACATACAGATACAAGGTGTTGCTGTAATTGCCACACACAGGCATTATGCAGCACATACAGATACAAGGTGTTGCTGTAATTGCCATACACAGGCATTATGCAGCACATACAGATACAAGGTGTTGCTGTAATTGCCATACACAGGCATTATGCAGCACATACAGATACAAGGTGTTGCTGTAATTGCCATACACAGGCATTATGCGGCACATACAGATACAAGGTGTTGCTGTAATTGCCACACACAGGCATTATGCGGCACATACAGATACAAGGTTTTGCTGTAATTGCCATACACAGGCATTATGCAGCACATACAGATACAAGGTGTTGCTGTAATTGCCACACACAGGCATTATTCAGCACATACAGATACAAGGTGTTGCTGTAATTGCCACACACAGGCATTATGCAGCACATACAGATACAAGGTGTTGCTGTAATTGCCATACACAGGCATTATGCAGCACATACAGATACAAGGTGTTGCTGTAATTGCCATACACAGGCATTATGCGGCACATACAGATACAAGGTTTTGCTGTTAATTGCCATACACAGGCATTAGCAGCACATACAGATATTGCATTGCTAATAATCTCATTCTGATCGCTACAAATCCCCATAAGCAGGAGATCTCACCATTTTATTATCTGTCTGCAACACATTTACTGACATGCAGGCAAAATAGCAGGTCCTCAAGTGGAAAATAGTGTTGGAAATACCTTTATTCAGGGGGGATAGCAAACTCCACGGATCAAGCAATGTAACGTTTCGGCCCAATGGCCTTAAATCATACATTCGACACTATTTTCCGCTTGAGGATCTGCTCTTTTGACTGCACGTCTCTATTTGGGGTTATGGCGCCCCTATCGTTGCAGTGATCTCGCGGTATCACGTGGATGCCCACGGGCAGATGGTTGCGGCACTTCTCTCTGCAGCACATTTACTGACACAAAGGCCATTTCTGCCTGCATGCGGATAATGAAGACCCTGTGTAAGCAAGAGATCTCACCATTTTATTATCTGTCTGCAGCACATTTACTGACACAAAGGCCATTCCTGCCTGTATGCTGTGTGATAAAGCCACTGGACCCTGGGATCATTGCTTCATGCTTTCCTTTTTTATGCAGCCCCATAGCTTGCAGGGTACACCATAAACATGAAAATAAAAAGCATTATAAATCAAACGCATACTCCTTCATGCAGAGTCTACCTAAACATGCTGGAGTTTTTGACTGAAATATTGGGCGTCTAAGCCGCTTACCAACAAGTGAAACAAAACAAAACTTTCCTTTTTTTTTTTGTCTTCAGGGTTTTTGCTTTCTCCCTCGCTTTAGTCGGCACCAACTGCCCTCTCAGAGATGACCACCATATCTAAATCGGGCATTAGCTGTGAGTTAACCCTCAAAGGGGAAAAGGGCGTTCTCCATTCGCCTGCTAATAAACCTGTGGTCCACGACTCTGCCCCTAATCACACTGTCTCAGCTGATAATGCAGACATTGTGCCAGATAAGGGACGCCATCTCGAGTTTACAACCTTTCATCCCAGAGAAATGTCTGTGAATGTTAAAAACAAAAAAATTAAAAAGAGTAGATTTTCATTATTTACATTTTTTTAACTAACTCAAAACTACAGTTTTTGTGCAGATTTTCTCTTTTACCCTGTATTTAATTGTTATCTTCGTTTCCTGTGTTACAAAACAAAAATTGTTTGGTAGTGAAGGGGTTAAGATATTTCTCATTATTACATTTATTATTAATATGATTCGTTTTTCCTTTCAGTAAGTGATTTCAGTCCCATTCCCAGAGAGTGATGGAAACAGTAACCGCTTTAACGTTTAGAGAGCTCCGCGTTTTATCGGTGGATTTGAAACATAAAAATGTAAATATCAATATATTATTCAACATTTACTGCAGTAACTTCCTTTGTTTCAGACTCGCTGGGTGAGGAAGGGAATAGCATGTCAAAGGCAAACAGACGCACGGACAATGAAATAAAACCCCGAAACAGGAGGAGGAATAAATGCTGCCCTTCAACCCATTCCCAGCCAGTCAAATATTTTCCGATTCCAAAATCTGATAAAAGGCAAAAAGAAAAAAAACACAAGGTTTCTGGAAATTAGATTACGTTACCTTCCTCCGTTAACATCTGGTTTAGATCCACAGACATAAAACACTTCCATGCCGCCCTATGGAATACATCATCATAAGGGATGGAGGTCTAATCTACGGATATAAAACGCAGCCGCGGCAACCTGTGACATTTATCATAATGGAGTTCAGATCAACCCTCATGATAGAGAATAAATACCTCCGTGCCACCCTGGATATAGATCATTCTAATGGAGCCCAGGTCTACGCTAATGGTGTAAAATAACTCCATACCGCACGCTAGAATGCTTCCTTACGCTGTATCTTGGATCTACCCTGAAACAAAACGCAGGCACAGAAACCTGTAGAAATACAGCATTATAATGGAGCCCAGGTGGACCCTATGATATACATTCCCTCCATGCCCAAAAGTAACATACAACATTATAATGGAACCCGGGTGGACCCTATGATATACATTCCCTCCATGCCCAAAAGTAACATACAACATTATAATGGAACCGGGTGGACCCTATGACAGGGCTCAAAATTTACACTCGCCTATTCGCATTTGGCGAGTGGAAATTAAGTGAGGGCGAGTGGATATGCACACGCAGGCAGTACAATAAATTATTTTGTGCTGCCTATTCCGGCAGTGTCACTGTGCAGTCCCCCCTTCCCCAGGCTGCACAGTGGCACTGCCGGTGGCAGGGATCAGCTGCCTAACCTGCCCCAGCTCATCTCTGTCACTAGCAGGGGGGCGAAGAGGAGCTTCCCTGCCTCCTCACTCTGCTCACACTGGGGTCTGATGACTGGGTATACAAGTATCTGGGGTCTGATGTCTGGGTATACACGTATCTGGGGTCTGATGTCTGGGTATACACGTATCTGGGGTCTGATGTCTGGGTATTAATGTTATTTTTGTAAGTTTATTCTAAATAAAACCTTTAACAGTGTAATTTCATAAGATAATTTAAGGGGGTGTGTTTAGGGACAGAGTTAAGGGCTGGGTAGTGGTTAGGTGGAGCAACTGGTGGCAAGTAACTCTTATGGCCTGGTTAGTAGCTTGGGACTTGAAATTTTGAGCCCTGCCCTATGATATACAGTCCCTCCATGCCCAACATTAACATACAGCATTATAATGGAACCCAGGTTGACCCTATGATATACATTCCCTCCATGCCAACAACATCCATCAGTATAATGGAGCCAAGCCCAGGTTGACCCAATGATATACATCCCTTCCATGCCAACCAGTAACATGCATCATTATAAGGGAGCCCAGGTTGATCCAATGATATACATCCCTTCCATGCCAACCAGTAACATACAGAATTATATAGGATTTTGGGGTCAGTTAACTCTTCATAAAGAGGTCCTTTATCCTTCACCTATATCCAATGTCCTCCTGTTTTCTAACATTTTGCACCAGGAACTGTTCAAATTCTGTCACTTTGTCCCCCATAAAAATCAAGCTTAACTCGTCACATTCTGATAAAATTCCATCCATCCCGATTACTACAAATTTGACCTAAAATCTGGACGCCTATCCAACACCCACAATACCCACGTCCAAGACAGTCTTCCAATATGCAAACCTGTCCCGTCGTTCTCTCGATTTCTTCAGGAAATGCCGCTTCGCTGAGGAGAACGATATTAACCACTCGAGAGGGAGAGGAGAATTCCTAAACCCATTTTCAAAAATCCAAATGGGAAAATCGGAAAACAGGAAGGAAGTCCAGCCACGTCACTTCACGATGACACGAGTGTCTGTGGTGACCTCACACATATCGTACAAAGGAAATCAAAATCATCTTATTCCAATAATTACAGGAGGTTTCTATGGTTATTATTTTCCCTCAAATCCCATCATGGCAGCTTCTGCAACATTAAGATGTTTCCCCAACTTGCAAACTGCTTAATGACCAAGACCAACATCCAACTGCCCAACCGCTGCTAATGACATAGACCGATACCCAGCGTTCTTTTTAAGCCGCTGCCAGTGGCAGGTAACCGGCCCGATTTTTTTTTAAGAACTTAGCATTCAATTCCTACCTCTGATACCAGGAGCGTTGAGGAGGATTGGTTGTGTATATTTACTCCTGGAGCTGACAGGACTCGGAGTGTCAACACAGTATAAATGGAAGATAAAGTAGACCTGATCTTGTGAGCTCGGGTCTAGAATCAGGAAAACATGGAACTAGTGGTCTTTGGTTTACGGCTACTCTGGTCTGATACATACATGATGTCCTTTGTTGAGGATTAATAGCTTGCATGTGCCATGTAGGCAGGTCGTGAAACTTAATGAATCCAGGTTGCTTGTATTGATGGGACTGGGTCATGTGTTTCATATTGGTCAGCAGGTGGTGACACTGGATTATGACCCTTGATGCGGGGGGAGTTGGGGGGTCTTGCTATATAGTAACTTCTTCAATAACATGGGCTTAGAGCACTTGATCTGATATGTTTGCATATCCTGGTGTGATAAAATAACAAGCTTTGATAAGACTCGATTGTAAGTCGTGGTACCACATCGAAATGAGGCCACATTGGATGGAATGAACAGCGAGAACATGAAATGGCTTCAAGAGATGGTCTGGTAGCTGCATGAAATAGATGAAGGGTCATATGGTGGATTGAATGGACAACTGGATCATGACATGAATAAAATGGAGGCTAGGCCCATGGAACAGACCAGGATTTGAGTACTGTGATGGTAGAACCTTGAAACGTATGTAACAGATGGTCAAAGAGAATGGAATGGGTGGAAGAAGTCATGAAGTGGATACAATAGATACAAGGAAAATTAAACATATGGACAAACATAAGGTCTATGATATTGGTGGAAGGATCCAGGAAAACATTGACTGAGAAGCTTAGACGATTCCTTGCCATGAAAATCGGCTGAAGTAATGTTTTCATGAATGGTCGTACGCTGGCAGTGCTGCCATATCATATGTATTATTTTCTTTCTCTTTGTTCCTTCTATCCACAGGCGGTCACCGCCATGTGAGGCTGCGTCCCATTACATTCCGTTACACGATGATTGCCGCTAGTAGCATCTGTGAGGTTTTTTTGTTTTCGTAGCCTTTGCCGTGTGGAATTACATACTGAATTACTAGAAATAACTTCAGACATGTGCTCTGCTGCCAGGACCTAATCCTATCCATCACCAAGGAGTGGAAACATAAGCCCCCAAGAAATCGAAAACATACGGTGGAGCGCGGTCTACTCCGTAAATCTCTTACCTTCTCAGACTCCACATCAAAAAACCGCACAACGAGCCCAGCTCGGAAAACAATTACTTGATACAGACGCACAGAAATAGACCAGACGGATCTCGATAACAGATTTTCCTACCAACACCAGAAAAAAAATCTCAACGCTCCTACGTTCCTTCACTTGGAAACGACCTCTAGATCACCCACTCCATGAGGAATAAAGTCCCTATAATGTCCAGATATTCATATTTCTATGCCGTCCTAACCCTTCCACCTGCCCCCACCGAGGACCCTAGCATTCCTAAAGGTAACCCCCATCCTGCCAGGGACTAGGTATAGTTTTAATAAAGGTCATATGGATTGACCAGCGGAACCTTCTCATGGTCAAGCTGGCGTCTACCGGACCTTTCAAGTCAAGACGAGGAAGGGAGAAGTCATTGATTGGGGAACATCAGGATGGAGATATCATCGAGAGTTAGAGTTATTTGATGATGAAGGCCAGAATGTGGCCCCCAAAGTTTTATCTCCGACTTTAAATGGACGCTCTAATCAACTTGACCAGTTTACACTTTTAAAGTGGTCAAGATGTGAGGAGTGCCACCCCAGCTCCCCTGATGGTCCCCCCCTCTGGGTGAAGTGGAGGAGTTTCCACCACCCCACCCAGCATCACAGGCAGCCTGGATTTTGAATTTTCCAGCTGCCGGTGACCAGATCTGTCACTAGTGATGGCACAGAGAGCGGCTGACATCACCCTCTGAGACCAATCGCTGTAGCGAGCGTTCCCAGAGAGGCAGCGACGGATCAGATCTGTGCATGCGCGTGCAGCTTCCATCCATCGCTCTGTGAGAGTACTTCCTGTACTTTGTGCATCCTATACGTAACATGGGGAGCGCAGTGATCAGCGTTAAGATAAGTAAAGTATCACAAAGTGCTAGCGCTAATTACCGCACCGATGGGTTACACAAAATTTTAGTTTGCGTGTTTGCAAAATCATGTAGCACCCCCTGACCCCCCCTCCTAATAAATCTGATACTCATCTCTCATGCCGCGGCGAGATTGGCTACCCGATCCACCGCTTCTTGCCACTGCGAGCAGAGAGAGACTGGGGACAAAACTTGTGGCCTGGCGGGGTTCATGGCCTGGCAGCACAACCATCCATGGAGTGCTATGAACTTCAGGAGGTGAAACTTGGGGTAACATTTTTGTGCCGCCACAAGTATTGCCGAGAGTAGCACTTCGTTATGGGGTGAGGTGCTGTGGTAGCGCCGGTCTCAATAAAATGGGAACGCTACAGGGAAACCCCTGTTAAAGTCCCATTTTAGCGTTACGTTAGTAATCTGGCCCCATTGACTGGATCTCCGGATCCTGAGCAGAAACCCCTCTGGAGGGGGAGGGGGGCACACTACCACGAATATAAACTGTAACCGGATTACTTGTGCATTAAAAACAAACACTTTATAAAACACATGCTGCTGTTTGTTTTTCCCTTTGAAGGAATTTCATGTAAAAAGGAAAAATAAGTAAAATTTTTATCTAATGTTTGGACTTTTTGGATTTTTCCCACAAAGCAACATTTACCAAAATCTTATGGCAAGTCTCACTCTACAGCTGTGGTATAGGATAAAACAGTAGTGACGAGGCAATAGGGTGGAGGAGGGAATGTTTAGACAAGGCTTCAGGGGATCTATTGTGTTATCTAAACTACCTGAGATAAGATATAGCAGTTAATGAGATCCAATAGTTGGTTAACAATGCTGTAATCTCTCCCCCCCCCCCGGTAATGCCCTTTCCATACATCCCACACAATGCAAAGCAGTAGGTTGGTTTTCTGTATTTCTGACCCATTCACTCCATTCTATGACCAAAACCACACAGTGAGAAGCAAGTGATGGAAAGATACAAAATATCACACAATGGATGCACCCAGTGACACATGTAGAGGAAAATATCACACAATGGATGCGCCCAGTGACACATAGAGGAAAATATCACACAATGGATGCACCCAGTGACACATGTAGAGGAAAATATCACACAATGGATGCACCCAGTGACACATATTTTCCTCTATATATCACACAATGGATGCACCCAGTGACACATATATAGAGGAAAATATCACACAATGGATGCACCCAGTGACACAGAGGAAAATATCACACAATGGATGCGCCCAGTGACACAGAGGAAAATATCACACAACGGATGTGCCCAGTGATACATATAGAGGAAAATATCACACAATGGATGCACCCAGTGACACATATAGAGGAAAATATCACACAATGGATGCACCCAGTGACACATATAGAGGAAAATATCACACAATGGATGCACCCAGTGACACATATAGAGGAAAATTCCCCATAGAGAATTAATGGTTAATCTATTCAGAGAACGCCAAACTGCACCGAAATGCCAGTGAAATGCCTTGATTTTCGGTGGTTCGTTCGACAGCTCAATGTTCTCGAACCCAGGACATACTTGAAAACGAGAGAAATCTCAATGTATCCTTCCTGTAAAATCCTTTTATAAATAAAATAAATATCACACAATGGATGCGCCCAGTGACACATATAGAGGAAAATATCACACAATGGATGCACCCAGTGACACATATAGAGGAAAATATTACACAATGGATGCACCCAGTGACACATTATAGAGGAAAATATCACACAATGGATGCACCCAGTGACACATATAGAGGAAAATTCCCCATAGAGAATTAATGGTTAATCTATTCAGAGAACGCCAAACTGCACCGAAATGCCTTGATTTTCGGTGGTTCGTTCGACAGCTCAATGTTCTCGAACCCAGGACATACTTGAAAACGAGAGAAATCTCAATGTATCCTTCCTGGTAAAATCCTTTTATAAATAAAATAAATATCACACAATGGATGCGCCCAGTGACACATATAGAGGAAAATATCACACAAAGGATGCACCCAGTGACACATATATAGAGGAAAATATCACACAATGGATGCGCCCAGTGACACATATATAGAGGAAAATATCACACAATGGATGCGCCCAGTGACACATATAGGAGGAAAATATCACACAATGGATGCACCCAGTGACACATATAGAGGAAAATATCACACAATGGATGCACCCAGTGACACATATAGAGGAAATATCACACAATGGATGCACCCAGTGACTCATATAGAGGAAAATATCACACAATGGATGCGCCCAGTGACACATATAGAGGAAAATATCACACAATGGATGCGCCCAGTGACACATATAGAGGAAAATATCACACGATGGATGCACCCAGTGACACATATATAGAGGAAAATATCACACAATGGATGCGCCCAGTGACACATATATAGAGGAAAATATCACACAATGGATGCGCCCAGTGACACATATAGGAGGAAAATATCACACAATGGATGCACCCAGTGATACATATAGAGGAAAATATCACACAATGGATGCACCAGTGACACATATAGAGGAAAATATCACACAATGGATGCACCCAGTGACTCATATAGAGGAAAATATCACACAATGGATGCACCCAGTGACACATATAGAGGAAAATATCACACAATGGATGCGCCCAGTGACACATATAGAGGAAAATATCACACAATGGATGCCCCAGTGACACATATACAGGAAAATATCACACAATGGATGCGCCCAGTGACACATAAGAGGAAAATATCACACAATGGATGCACCCAGTGACACATATAGAGGAAAATATCACACAATGGATGCGCCCAGTGACACATATAGAGGAAAATATCACACAATGGATGCGCCCAGTGACACATATAGAGGGAAATATCACACAATGGATGCAACCAGTGACACATATAGAGGGAAATATCACACAATGGATGCGCCCAGTGACACATATAGAGGAAAATATCACACAATGGATGCACCCAGTGACACATATAGAGGAAAATATCACACAATGGATGCACCCAGTGACACATATAGAGGAAAATATCACACAATGGATGCGCCCAGTGACACATATAGAGGAAAATATCACACGATGGATGCACCCAGTGACACATATACAGGAAAATATCACACAATGGATGCGCCCAGTGACACATAAAGAGGAAAATATCACACAATGGATGCACCCAGTGACACATATAGAGGAAAATATCACACAATGGATGCGCCCAGTGACACATATAGAGGAAAATATCACACAATGGATGCGCCCAGTGACACATATAGAGGGAAATATCACACAATGGATGCGCCCAGTGACACATATAGAGGGAAATATGACACAATGGATGCACCCAGTGACACATATAGAAGAGATAAACAACATGAAATAAAAAAAAAATGCAATGTCTTTATTGTGTTTAATATAAAGCATTTTACCAGGAAGGACACATGGGGATTTCTCTCGTTTTCAGTAATTGTGTGTGTGTGTGTGGGGGGGGGGAATTGTATTGATCCTCATGTTGCTGGTACGTCAAGGTGCATTTCGGGGATTAGAGGGCCGGGACGTGTGGTTGGTGCGGTGTTTTCCTGACACTTGGTGTGATGAAGTCTCATGGCGCGGCGCCGCTCCTGGGATCCCTCCAGAATAACGTGTATCAGGAAATGAAAGCCAGGAGTTTGTTTTCCAGATTTGCAGAGCAGATACGTCGCGTTATGAGATACGGCTGCGTCGATGGATTCAATTAGAGCGCATGGCTGCGGTGTCTGTGTGGAATAATATGAGCTTACTGCATGTGTGGAGGAATGCAGGCCTGAAGCTGCTGCTTCACTTCTTTGAATCGAAAACGCCCCCGTTGACTGCGTGACTTGCCATTATTTAGGAAGAGCAATATCTGATTATTGTCAGGGAGGGGTCGGGTTATATCTGTGTGATTTGTGTCAGGGAGGGGTCGGGTTATATCTGTGTGATCTGTGTCGGGGAGGGGCCGGGTTATATCTGTGTGATTTGTGTCAGGGAGGGAGGGTTATATCTGTGTGATTTGTGTCAGGGAGGGGTCGGGTTATATCTGTGTGATTTGTGTCAGGGAGGGGTAGGGTTATATCTGTGTGATTTGTGTCAGGGAGGGGTCGGGTTATATCTGTGTGATTTGTGTCAGGGAGGGGTCGGGTTATATCTGTGTGATTTGTGTCGGGGAGGGGCGGGTTATATCTGTGTGATTTGTGTCAGGGAGGGGTCGGGTTATATCTGTGTGATTTGTGTCAGGGAGGGGCGGGTTATATCTGTGTGATTTGTGTCAGGGAGGGGTCGGGTTATATCTGCGTGATTTGTGTCAGGGAGGGGTCGGGTTATATCTGCGTGATCTGTGTCGGGGAGGGGTCGGGTTATATCTGTGTGATTTGTGTCAGGGAGGGGCCGGGTTATATCTGTGTGATTTGTGTCAGGGAGGGGTCGGGTTATATCTGTGTGATTTGTGTCAGGGAGGGGTCGGGTTATATCTGTGTGATTTGTGTCAGGGAGGGGTCGGGTTATATCTGTGTGATTTGTGTCAGGGAGGGGTCGGGTTATATCTGTGTGATTTGTGTCAGGGAGGGGTCGGGTTATATCTGTATGATTTGTGTCGGGGAGGGGTCGGGTTATATCTGTGTGATTTGTGTCAGGGAGGGGTCGGGTTATATCTGTGTGATTTGTGTCAGGGAGGGGTCGGGTTATATCTGTGTGATTTGTGTCGGGGAGGGGTCGGGTTATATCTGTGTGATTTGTGTCAGGGAGGGGTCGGGTTATATCTGTGTGATTTGTGTCGGGGAGGGGCCGGTTATATCTGTGTGATTTGTGTCAGGGAGGGGTCGGGTTATATCTGTGTGATTTGTGTCGGGGAGGGGCCGGGTTACATCTGTGTGATTTGTGTCGGGAGGGGTCGGGTTATATCTGTGTGATTTGTGTCAGGGAGGGGTCGGGTTACATCTGTGTGATTTGTGTCTGGGAGGGGTCGGGTTATATCTGTGTGATTTGTGTCAGGGAGGGGTAGGGTTATATCTGTGTGATTTGTGTCGGGGAGGGGTCGGGTTATATCTGTGTGATTTGTGTCAGGGAGGGGTCGGGTTATATCTGTGTGATTTGTGTCAGGGAGGGGTCGGGTTATATCTGTGTGATTTGTGTCAGGGAGGGGTAGGGTTATATCTGTGTGATTTTGTCAGGGAGGGGTCGGGTTATATCTGTGTGATTTGTGTCGGGGAGGGGTCGGGTTATATCTGTGTGATTTGTGTCGGGGAGGGGTCGGGTTATATCTGTGTGATTTGTGTCGGGGAGGGGTCGGGTTATATCTGTGATTTGTGTCGGGGAGGGGTCGGGTTATATCTGATTTGTGTCAGGGAGGGGTCGGGTTATATCTGTGTGATTTGTGTCAGGGAGGGGTCGGGTTATATCTGTGTGATTTGTGTCGGGGAGGGGTCGGTTATATCTGTGTGATTTGTGTCAGGGAGGGGTCGGGTTATATCTGTGATTTGTGTCGGGGAGGGGTCGGGTTATATCTGTGTGATTTGTGTCAAGGAGGGGTCGGGTTATATCTGTGTGATTTGTGTCAGGGAGGGGTCGGGTTATATCTGTGATTTGTGTCGGGGAGGGGTCGGGTTATATCTGTGTGATTTGTGTCAGGGAGGGGTCGGGTTATATCTGTGATTTGTGTCGGGGAGGGGTCGGATTATATCTGTGTGATTTGTGTCAGGGAGGGGTCGGGTTATATCTGTGTGATTTGTGTCAGGGAGGGGTCGGATTATATCTGTGTGATTTGTGTCAGGGAGGGGTCGGGTTATATCTGTGTGATTTGTGTCAGGGAGGGGTCGGGTTATATCTGTGTGATTTGTGTCAGGGAGGGGTCGGGTTATATCTGTGTGATTTGTGTCAGGGAGGGGTCGGGTTATATCTGTGTGATTTGTGTCAGAGAGGGGTCGGGTTATATCTGTGTGATTTGTGTCAGGGAGAAACATAGAAAAAACAGACACATAGAAAATGTTGGCAGATAAGAACCTTTCGGCCCATCTAGTCTGCCCAATTACATGGATACTTTAGCTGGATTTATCTTTTGTTTAGGATAGCCTTATGCCTATCCCATGCTTGCTTAAATTCAATCACTGTTTTGGCCTCTACCACTTCTACTGGAAGGCTGTTCCATGTATCCACCACCCTCTCAGTAAAATAATGCTTCCTGATGTTACTTTAAGGCTAGGGTCAGACGAGCGTGATTTCTACGGACTGTACGTCCGTGCAGTACGGACATCGTCAGTACGGATGACGCAGTAGTGGCCACACAGTCCGTTTTTTCACTGAAGTTATTTTTGACGGATGTAGGAGGGAAAAATAAATTACAATGAAAAAACATTCTGTCCGTCAAAAATGCTGGACGTATAAATGCAGTCCGTCTGACCATGCTCCATCACTCACACACAAAGCTATGCAGACGTTGTGGACGCAGCGCACTCCGCACGTCCGTTCTAGCAGTATTACGTTCTTGCCTAACCTGCGTCCGTTTGCAGCGTCCGTCATGCGTCCGCAGTTCAGTGCGGACGTACTTCATGTGTCGGGCTCCAATGGACTTTCTTTCATGCTATCACGGACGTACTTTTAGGCGCAATCACGGACGTGAACACTACGCTCGTCTGACAGCAGCCTTAAACCTTTGCCCCTCTAATCTAAGACTATGTCCTCTTGTTTTGCTACTTTGTTTCCTTTTAAATATACTCCTTTCCTCATAGGCGACTCTACAGGGGGGCAAGGGGGGGCAATTGCCCCCCCTAGGTTATTCCTTGCCCCCCCATGTGCCCCCCCACCAAAAATCAGCATCCAGCTTACCACACTTATTCGGACCACTGTATCTCCGTCCCTGTGCATCGTATATGGATAACAGACAATTGAAAGGAATGCAGCACAGGTGTTCTCTTGGCCCCATACACCATAGCAATGGATCTGGTCCGCATCGCCGTTGCTGTTGCAGTCGGCTCTATTATAAATGTATCCTTTATCCACATATATCCTAATTCTAATATTTTGCCTAATTTTAAACATTTTATGCTGGGGTTATTCATAGTATGGAAGTGGTTGATTATTAGGGTGACCGTGTGGACCATGTTTAAAGGGACATGTGAACCTGAAACATGTATTCTTTATATGCTGCAGCAGGGAAATTTTTGTCGCTCACCTGGCCTTCCTTTTGGATCTATTAAATGCAGTGTAATGATTCTACATGCCGTCAGGTGGCACTTATCATGCAATGTCCATCAGCCTTAATATATGTATGCATCAAAACATGGATGATACGGCCACCTTGGAGGCTTTTAATAATGCAGGGTGTGAGGTTATTCACTGGATGTGTTCATATTCATGCTTGTGAGGGCGGGGGATAGGTATGGCCCGGCAATCTACACTGGTAAAAAAAAAACAGTTCTATCCTGCACACAACCGCATTAGCGCTGGGTCTCAGCCCAGGTCTTTGTGTTTCCCTAGCGTGCGCCAAACGACCTTGTTCATGGACTACTGCAGACAAGATGATCTGTTAGTAGGTTGTCAGGCACGAAGTTTTAGCGACTCGCGGTAATTTTTCCTTTAGTGATGGGGTTTTAGCTCACACCAGGTGATAGCTTAGGGCCCTTAGTTTTATTCAATGGTTTGATGATTTAGTGGTGAAAATTATTAGTGCCCCCCCAGTTTTGACTGCGGTATCTTCTGTGGCCCCCCTAAATATTGTTCCTAGAGTCGCCACTGCCTTTCCTCTACCTTGTGGATTCCCTTTACGTATTTAAATGTTTCTATCATATCTCCTCTGTCTCGTCTTTTTTCCAAGCTGTACATGTTAAGATCATTAAGCCTTTCCTGGTAACTTTTCTCCTTCAAGCCATACACCATTTTAGTAGCCCTTCTCTGAACTCTCTCTAAGATGTCTATATCCTTCTGGAGATACGGTCTCCAGTACTGCACACAGTACTCCAAGTGAGGTCTCACCAGTGCTCTGTACAGTGGCATGAGCACTTCCCTTTTCCTACTGCTAATACCTCTCCCTACACAACCAAGCATTCTGCCAGCATTTCCAAGCATTCTGCCAGCATTTCCTGCTGCTCTATTACATTGACTACTTACCCTTAGATCCTCTGCAATAATAACCCCTAAATCCCAACCCTCAGATGTATCAAATATTCTATATTCAGCCCTTGGGTTTTTACGTCCCAGGTGCATTATCTTGCACTTATCCACATTAAAACTCAATTGCCACAGCTCCACCATTTTTTTAGTTTACCTAAATCATTTGTCATTTGGCTGATCCCTCCAGGAACGTCAACCCTGTTGCAAATCTTTGTGTCATCAGCAAAAAGACATATTTTACCATTAATACCTTCTGCAATATCACTAATAAAAATATTAAAGAGAATGGGTCCAAGTACTGACCCCTGAGGTACCCCACTGGTAACAAGACCTTGCGCCGAATAAACTCCATTTACCATATCTGTGTGGTTTGTGTAATAGATCCTGAGTTATGAGACACAGGGAGACGGTTTGTATATTGTTATAGATTAAATATCCATACGTCAGAATGGCTGGGGGGGGTATTATGTGGGGGAGGGGGTAAGTGTCCATTTCCTTGGGATTTCCGCCTCCATTACTTTCACACAGAGGATTATTACAATGGGTTTCACTTCGCGCCTCATGTTTACCTCAGGAATCCCAGGCCATCACATTTCTTTAACAAAAATCATGAGTTTCTCTTTCGCTCCTAAAATAAAGTCAAAAACAATGCATCCTTTTCAAACCCAAAACTGCCGGCGTCAGCAGCTGCGCCCGTCTGTGTCACAACGACGCCTCATAGCCATATCTTTATGTCCCCCTGCTGCCAGCTGAAAGCGTCCGTCACCCGGGGGGGGGGGGCGAGGGGGGGAAACACACAGAACGAAAAACCCAGGATAGGGTTATTTATTATTTGGGGGGGGGGGGTCGCACAGATTGCAGTGACCCCTCGTTCATTATTGAGGTGTCAGCGCGTCTCACAACTTTAAAATAAGGGACGCACGGCCATTTTCCACAGAACGCGCAGTGAGACGGCGCTCCGTTTGTATTAGAGCCTGGGAGCGCGCCGACATGTTCTTTCGGTCCCCGTGCAGGAACGCCTTTAGTTTTATAGCTCCTTCCTCTAAAATGCCAGGAAAAAAAGTTGCATAAAGCGGCGCGCTCTCCTTCCGCGCACTCAAGTGCTCATTGTGCTCTGCCGCCGCGTCATGGCCTCACGATACGCCGGTTTGTGCGCCGGGCCGCGTCAGAGGGTCACATGGCAGGTGGCGCAGGGTGAAAATGCACAAAGTAAAATCCTTTAAGCCCCTGTGAACGGCGCGGATCTCACACCCCCTCGACGATGTGGCGTGTGGGAACGGCGGCTGGACGTGACGCAGAGCCGTCAGCTGCAGAATAACCGCCTTTGTTGTACGTGAATCCTGGCCGTCGCTGGGAAATATATTCCATTTATTTTCCATTCTCCCAGCAACAAAGGAGACATTAATACACAATTCACCGGGAGGTGGGGAAAAAAAAAGTGCATTTTGGGACGTTTTCCACTGGGACATGACTATCCCCTTTGAATGATTCTGATGTGCGGCGGCGGCGGCGCGTGCGGTAACCATCCGATTCCCCGGTATGTCCTGGGGCTCACACAAATGGGTTGGTTTCCCTGATTTGTAACCAAAAGGTTTGGTGCGTTGGCTTTTCCCGTAAGACACGAGTTTCTTCGCTGCTTGTTGGTATATATATATATATATATAATGTGTCCCTTGTTTTAAAGTGGTCAGGATGTGAGGAGTGGCCCCCCTCTCCCCCACCCCTGATCTGGTGAAGACAGTGTGTGAAGCAGAGGAGTTTCCTCCACCCCACCCAGCATCACCAGCAGGGATTTTAAATTTCCCAGCTGCTGGTCATTAGTGATGTCACACACCGAGAGCAGTGACATCACCCTCTGAAACTAAACGCTGTAGCGAGCATTCTCAGAGAGGCAGCGATGGATCAGATCTGTGCATGCGCGTGCGGCTCCGATCCATCGCTCTGTGCAGGCGCTACCGAACTTGTGTGCGAGTCCTGTAGCGCTGCACAATGTGCGTCTCCTACACAAGTTGTATAGGAGCACAAACTGCAGAAAAACTTCAGGAACTTCCAGGTTTGGGATCCCTCAGCGAAGAGGAAGAGCAGCACACAGCGAGGGGGAGGGGGATTTTTTTTTTTATTTATTTTTACAAAAAAAAAAAAAATCTAAAAAGTTTAATAATTGTTGAGACGCCGTCAGCAGGATCTGACCAATTATTTATGGGCAAAAATGGAACTCTAAGGCCCGTGTCAGACGAGCGTAGTGTTCACGTCCGTGATTGCGCCTAAAAGTACGTCCGTGATAGCATGACAGGAAGCCCATCGGAGCCCGTTACACGAAGTACGTCCGCACTGAACTGCGGACGCACAACGGCCGCGGCCCACGGACGCAAGGCAGGCAAGAACGTACAACCCCTAGAACGGCCGCACAAAGTGCGCTGCGTCCGCAACGTCCGCATAGCTTTGTGTGTGAGTGATGGAACGTGGTCAGACAGACTGCATTTATACGTCCAGCATTTTTCACGGACAAAATGGTTTTGCTTTTTAATTTATTTTCCCTCCTACATCCGTCAAAATATACGTCAGTGAAAAAACGGACTGTGTGACCACTACTGCGTCTTCCGTACTGACGTACGTCCGTGTGCACAGACGTACAGTCCGTAGAAATCACGCTCGTCTGACCCTAGCCTAAGGCAAATGTCAGACGAGCGCAGTCTGAGCGCACTCTGCGCGCGTGCACAACGGACAGACGTACTGACGGATGATACTGTAGACGCCACATGGTCCATTTTTCTTGACGGACGGAGAAAAAAAAAAAAAAAAAGGGAATTAGTCTAGCGGTCTTCTGTTCTTGCCTAACTTGTGTGTTTGCCACGTGTGTTGTGCGTGCGCAGTTCGGTGCACACGTACTTCGTGTGTGGGTCTCTATTGCTCATGATTCTATGTTACGACGGACGTTAAACTGTGCGACAACACGGACGTGATCACTGCGTTCGCCTGATGCCGCCCTAAAAGGAATAGATCAATGATAATAATGTCAGCAGCATCTGCCCAATAACTATTTTTTCAGGGGGTTTTTTGTGTGGTTTTATCCGCCTTTTCTCTCTCGCTTCTGAAACATGGACGTCCCTGCCGATTCCATCGTCACAATTTGTGTACCCGGCGTCTCCGGCATCAGATTCTGACCAGCAAAATGTGAAAAGTCTGCGCACGCGTGAGGTTTTGCGTGTTTCTACAGGTGGCGCTGTTCGCTACGGGAATATTAGAGCGAGTCGGGTCCAGCGAACAAGAAAGAATCCGCCAAATGACATTACGTTTTCTCCTTTTAGGACCTACTCGTTAAACGATAAAACATTTAACAAAATTACGTAGGTGGGGGGGGGCCTAGTGTTTATTCCGCGATCATGAAAGAAAATGTAACTGCGACGCGATCAGGGAAACTGCGACTGGATTTTCTGCTCTGAATTTTGGTCCTCTCCGGTTTCTTACATTCCTCATTTTACAAAAATTGCAAAACCGGCTACATAAAAATAATGTTCCTTAGAGGGGCCTGCAGCACGAGCCGCGAGCAGGAGGAACGTTTGAGCATCGCTGCAGTGATTAGGGAAGCAGCTCATTGATTTCTTGCGTGGATTGTGGCTTTTGTTCCTTACATTTCTTTGCTTTAAAAAGGCTCAGTCTAGCAGTTTGTAAAATTCACCTGAATAAACGCTGGCTGGTAAAAGAGGCATTTTAGCAACCGAGTAGGTTTTACTTATTATCTGCCTGCGAGGAGTTAATCCGGTCTCTCTTCCTGGGTCACAGCGGGATAGGAGAGTTAAAGTCACTGCCTTCAGGACTGGGGAAGAGGGTGGAGGGAGATCAACACGATTTTAAAAGGAGGGTGGAAACAAGCTGAAAGATGATCTAGGCACCCACAGCCGTACAGATGTTTTGGAACTACATCTCCCATGATGCTCAACTCCTCAGCTCAGATCCAAAAATCTGGAGGGCCGAGCCCTGCTCTTGGCACTGACTACTCTTGAAATGTGAATGGGCACAGTGACCCGAGGTGTGGGTTTATCCCCACCAGAACACAAAAGGATTTTCCCAGGACGGATACATTGAGATTTCTCTGGTTTCAGTTAGTCCTGGATTCAAGAACATTGAATTGTTACAGAAACACAAAGTAATAAAATGCAAGATATTAAAACCACAAATATACAGATTAACCCAGAAAATAAATATAGTCACTGTGTTACATGTTTACAGGCGCATTCTGTATATAGTCACTGTGTTACATGTTTACAGGCGCATTCTGTATATAGTCACTGTGTTACATGTTTACAGGCGCATTCTGTATATAGTCACTGTGTTACATGTTTACAGGTGCATTCTGTATATAGTCACTATGTTACATGTTTACAGGGGCATTCTGTATATAGTCACTGTGTTACATGTTTACAGGTGCATTCTGTATATAGTCACTGTGTTACATGTTTACAGGTGCATTCTGTTTATAGTCACTGTGTTACATGTTTACAGGTGCATTCTGTATATAGTCACTGTGTTACATGTTTACAGGCGCATTCTGTATATAGTCACTGTGTTACATGTTTACAGGTGCATTCTGTATATAGTCACTGTGTTACATGTTTACAGGTGCATTCTGTATATAGTCACTATGTTACATGTTTACAGGCGCATTCTGTATATAGTCACTGTGTTACATGTTTACAGGTGCATTCTGTATATAGTCACTGTGTTACAGGTTTACAGGCGCATTCTGTATATAGTCACTGTGTTACATGTTTACAGGCGCATTCTGTATATAGTCACTGTGTTACATGTTTACAGGCGCATTCTGTATATAGTCACTGTGTTACATGTTTACAGGTGCATTCTGTATATAGTCACTGTGTTACATGTTTACAGGCGCATTCTGTATATAGTCACTGTGTTACATGTTTACAGGAGCATTCTGTATATAGTCACTATGTTACATGTTTACAGGTGCATTCTGTATATAGTCACAGGCGCATTCTGTATATAGTCACAGGCACATTCTGTATATAGTCACTGTGTTACATGTTTACAGGTGCATTCTGTATATAGTCACAGGCGCATTCTGTATATATAGTCACAGGCGCATTCTGTATATAGTCACTGTATTACAGGTTTACAGGTGCATTCTGTATATAGTCACAGGCGCATTCTGTATATAGTCACTGTGCTACATGTTTACAGGCGCATTCTGTATATAGTCACAGGCGCATTCTGTATATAGTCACTGTATTACAGGTTTACAGGTGCATTCTGTAACATACATACATAAATAAATTAGAATAAAACTGCCATAAAATGGGATCACATGTCACAGTTAAGATTTTTAGGAGAAAACAAAGACTTGCAAGAATTGCTTTAACAGAAAATATGTGAATTACTAGAATCATAAAACCACTTAGAGACTGCCTGCATGTTATGCCGCGATCAGGCAAGCCATGCAGCCAGCTGTGTAGTGATCACAGATACCCAGGGCCCACTCTGTTGTTTTTTTTCCTTTTACATATAAATGGACGGGTAAAGGGACACCATAGCATTGTGAGTGCGAGACGGTCTAGGAAAGGGATTCACCCAAAATGTGTGAGCGCGTTATGTAATCTGACGGTAAAGGCTCCTGGCTCAGGGCCTGCCAGCCCCGGGGGTACGAATTCCTGTCCCTTCCAGTGGACATTGTGTAGCTTTGCTTGGATTAAACAGTAGAGTTGTTTTGCAGCCCTAACAAAAAGACAAAAACAGGTGGGGAAAAAACTCCAAAATCACTGAGCTGCGACATGACCAGAGGAAAACGCGCACGCACTTTCACGACATTGTGTGTCAGTGACAGGAATTACTCAGAAAAATCTATTGCTGAATGCTGGCAATGCATCATGGGAGATGCAGTCCTCAGGCTCTGGGTCTCTCTAAAATAAACGCACCCCGGCCCCGTGTGTGAACGCTGTGCGACGCACGTGCTGTAATGTTGGGACATAATCCGCATTAACCGAGACGTTAATCAGGATAAAGCGCTAATATAAGTATAAAAAGTTTTTCCACTTTTTTTCCTTTAAATCCTTCACTTATTTCTTGCCCTCTCCACACCTTTTACATTTGCTCCCCGTGACCCCACGCCGCGATCTAAGCTCATCAGATCAACCATGGTTTGACTCCTACCATTTCATGCAGAGGGGAGAGCAGGGAAAGTGCTGCCCTGCACCATGTATAACTCATGATGCAGGCAAGGGATCAAGGCAGGTCACCTGGGTTTGTTTCTTGGTTTATACCTGCTCCAAGTTTACATAGACGGATAAAAAGCCATGCGTCCATCCAGTTCAGCCTCTCACACATCACCTCCTGCTGCTGATCCAAAAGAAGCAAAAACCCAGCCTGAAGCGCTCGCCGAATATGCAACATACTGGGGAAAAAATCCCTTCTTGCCCCCAGGTGGCGTCAGATTCTCCTTGGATCAAGAAGCTTTTACCCACATATTAAAAACCTTAATATTCTGTTTTTGCAGGAAGTCATCCAGCACTGCCCACCAGCCGCATTATACGTGTCCAGGACAACGTGGTCAAACCCACCGCAATCACATCTCTGAACTGCAGCCAGGGCCCCCTCCCTTGAAGAGAAATGAAGCTCGGCCAGGAACAATAATGGCACAGATCTCTCATCCAGCTAAAACATGGGTAAAAGGGCTGCAAGGAAGGACAACCAGTGATCAGACCATGGGCGCCCAAGGCTCATTGATGCATGTGGGGGGGGGGGGGTGCAGGCCGAGCCCGTCTGGTCCCATCACACAGGAGGCGATACTGGAGCTCAAACTGCTGAAACACCCAACGCTGGCCATGATGGAAAGGTGTCAGCACGCACGTAACTCGCACCACCTCCCTCAGATCGCTGCACACCACGTAACCACTCTATGGCCGTGTTGCTCTCTGATGGCAGGGACCTCTTTCTGCAGCGTAATGCACCCGGCCACGCGACAAACACTGCTCAGCAACAGGACACAGATCAAGGGGTGGTCTCGGCCTCCAGATCACAATCTGATTGAGAATTTGTGGGATGTTCTGGAACAAATCCCATCCATGGAGGCCCCCCCCCACCACCTCATAATGTGCAGGACTTAAAGGATCCCACAGGACACGATCAGAGGGAGTCCATGCCACGACGCATCAGGAGGACGGCCTACACGACATGAAGCCGGGGGTTTAATGTGGTGGCTGGTCAGTGTACGCCAGCGGCTCACAGACCTTTCCATGTGAATAAACCCATTGCTTCTAACAAGTCCAGCAGGTGCCTCCATAACGCTCATAAAACGATGGGATCTATTCAGAGGCGACACGAGCAGAGAACGTGTATATAAAGTGCCTGTAAACGTAAAAATAAGCCAATAAACAACACTGGGTGATTCCCAACAAGCCCTAGTCCCCCCCCCCATTTATTAATGTAATTTATAACAGGTTTTCCCATTCTCAGCCCGAGACGGGTTTACTCACCCGGTGCCGTAAATACCCGACATTAAATCACTCCCTGCAGCAGAGAAATGTAACCTTAAGGCTAGGGACAGATGAGCGCATTTTCTGCGGCCACCGTCAAAATGTACGTCGATGCGTGCGCACGCATTTTTTCACGGAATACGCTTAAGTGGTCAGACGACCACAGTCGCAGGTACTCACCAACGCAATTCTAGGAAATCCGGCTGTTTGAACGTTATGTAGGCCGCACACTAGCAGCGTCTGATGTCTCCTAATCACGCACACACGCTGCCATGCGGCCGCAGCGCACTCTGTATGTCTGTAGCAGCGGTTTCACGTTCTGAGAAAAATGCGTTCATTTGCCGGTTGCGTGGTGTCGGCGCACTTTTGTACGCACGTACTGCGTATATTGGCCGTCATGTGCTGCTACTGCCGCCGTGATTTAGTGCGCCTGCACGCGCGTTCCGACTGCCCCACTCTGACCCTAGCCTAAATGTCACAGGTTTCACCACCGTGTATCAAAAATAAACTGCTAGGAAAAGAAATAATACAGAAGTATTTAATTTTTTTTTATTTCTCCAGAAAATAATTTACGTCATCTGTATTGTTTGATACCACATTGTATCAAACTTACTACACAGGGAGCGCGTGTTATAGGAGGTGCAGGGAGAGCATGTTAGGCCGGGGTCAGACAAGCGTTTTGCAGAGCGGAAGGAACACCCGTCAGAGTAAACGTTCCCTCCACTCTGACCACCCGAGGAGCATAGTTTGTGCACTCAGCATTGCAAGGCTTGATGCTCCTATGGAGGATCGCGCTTTGCAGCTCTTCAATGGGGAGGCTGTGACAGAAGGGCCATGAGAATGTTTATTTGCTGTTAATTTTCTTACATTTCATTGCTCTGCATTTAGTGTAGATTGTTTTTTTTTTTTTGGGAGTTTTTTTCCAACACACAGTATTTCACACAGGTGTAATCTGTAACCATTTGACCTGCTTCCACCCCCTCCCCCAGATCTGGCTGTAACCAGAACTCTTTATCAGTTTCCTTTGTTAGGAGACCAGGGTGTGTGTGGTTTTTTTTTTTTCTTGGGAGGATCTGGTGTAGAGAAACGCAGGGGTGTGTGCTTCCGTTTGAATATCTCACTGAACCTCTGAATAAAAAGGCATTCTGCGTTTATGGTGTTCAAGAGGCAAGGATTGATCTCACAATTTGTGCCTTCTACTCTGTGGGGGTACGAGCAGCTCCTTGCACAGAGGAAAGGGGCACCCAGATGGAGGTTCCTGGGCTTGAGGGGTACCTGGATCCATAACAGAGGCTTTCAGCATGGCTACTATTGTGCATGCTACAGCCTGTGGCCGTTTCTGTCGGATGCTGGGAGGCACATCAGTATGGGCACACACACCGTGCGTTAGTCTGACCCCGGCCTTATAGGAGGTGCACATTCTAGGAAGTGTCAAAAGAACAACAGGTCCATCTCCTCAGCGTTCCAGAAGTAGCATCAGGCTTGAATTTTAAATTTTTAGAAGTATTTATTGCAAAATATTAAAAATAAATTACATTATCATACAAGAGTAAAAGTATTTACATACAGTGATTCCAGGGACATGGAAGACAAACATTCAATATACAGACATACATGTAGGCCAAGACAGAGCAGAAATCCCCAATAAAGCAGCAGATACAAAACTTCCTACAGACAATGGGAGGGAGCGCAGCGGCCAATGAGATGTCTGGGAGTGATTTAGGAGAATAAAACTGCCCGGCTCCATTAAAGATTTCCTTAATGTACCTTTAAAAACCAGAAAAAGATAAAAAAAGCAAAGAACCGAAATGTATGAGGAAATAAAATATGGCGCCTGTGTCGAGGCTTCCAGGAGATCAGGTCGCCTGGGTTCATTATGATCTATGTAAGACGTTACTGGTGGTGGATCCTCAACCTGGCCAACAGCATCCCAGTATCAAGTTTCAACACGCAGGTACATGACCTGCACGGACACGGTGCTTCATTTATATGAATTCTAAAAGAACGATTAGGTTTTGCTTCAGAGGAATTTCATGACCTAAAAACCGGATTCGTGCTGTAAGGAAACGAGATGGCCTGCGGGATGGGACAATAGAAGCCAACTTTCAGGATCTTACCAAAACTTAATGAACATGCTGCCCATGGTGACTATGAAAAAAAGAGAAACTCGACTGTAGGAGGGCAACAAACATCTAGTTGAACTCGAGACAGACGTCTCGAGCCTGGCAGCAGTTTTGGTGTAGACATTGCCCAATGTGAAGATAAAACGACGAAAAAAAAAAAAAAAAAAAAAAGAGGGGGATCTGGTGTGGTCCACAAGGAAATCCTAGAGCTCATAAAAGTTCTCCAGATCCTAGTATTGTCACCAAAAGAAAGTCTTGTATCAACATGTAACAGGTTTTGAGGAGTGCTAGGAAGAATTTGAAGGTCACTATAGTTTGAGATGATGTTGGGGTGGCAGGGTCACCACAACGCAAAGGATAATCTTTCCATTTGTTGCTTATATAAAAGAGAATACGTCACGGTTACAGAAATATCCAGTCATGGAATATCAACATTATTACTATACTCGTCTTGCACAGAATTATCCCATCGGCAAAGTGCCGGATAACCATGTCAGTGTGTTACGGAGGCTGGAGTGTTCACTGACCGGACGTTATTTAGATTTAGGAAAACCAAAACCCTATGATCCAAGGGATTCATCATCAAACACTATCCAAGAGAACGGCATTCATAAACATTCGGAACGTTAAGACCTGAATAAATGTAACCATCCAAAAACAAGGAGAACTTCACAGAAGAACATCAATTCCTTCTAAACCAGTAACAGACCTTCTTGGGTTCCTCAGATGACCATGGCCAACACAAAGACTGAAGGAAATTCTTAAAATCTTTCCAGTCCTCTCATTCGGCTCAAAACCTACATTATCCTGAATACAACACTACAGATAACCGGTTTGACCATCAAGCTCGATGGCCGGCCATGGACATTACAATGTTATTATTAGGGCACGTGGGAATTTGCATTCAGACCTTCCGCCTCATCCAAGGATCATAAACAACGTCAACTGTATAAATTATCCATCATCTTTAGCCAAAAATTTTAAAAAAAAGCAGAAAACACCACTAATCCAACATCTAGAAAGCAAATTGATCTTCTAGTCAACAGATCCTAAAACGAAGGAACAAAAATTTGAATTGAACAAAAGCTATGAAAAAATATATTTTCCCAGGGCTCGAATAGCAGCAATGGACTTAACTGAACGTAATAAAATATGCCATTAAAAGCAAAAGATTGGTAGGAAAGCCAACATCTACAGCAGACTCTAGTGTTTAAAGCTCTAAAACTTTGCGTTAAAGGTCCTGTGTCTTCTACAACTTCACAACATAAAAGGACATCGAGGACAGTCATGTCACGTATGAAAGGCCACCACACGAACACACATTCGTAAAGAATCGAGGGGAGACCTCACTAAAACCAGCATCGGCTCAACCACCGATTTAATAACCAAGCCTCGACCAAAAACCAGCCCTTGGATCCAAACAGATTGTGATGTCCATGTCTGGAAAAAGGAAAAAAAAAAAAAAAAGGCTGACTAGTAGTATTTTATAAAAACTGAAAGATTCACATTTTACCCAATATGTTGCACAGTGAGAAGGTCAAAGAGCACATATTGTGCAATATCACAGAGAATGACTATAAAGACCACCCAACTTGGACGAGCAGCAGGGTTCACAGGATGAAGTCGGCTACCGCTAAAGTGGTTGTGGAAACTTTGTACATTTACACGTGAAGAGAACCTGACAAGACGTGAGGCCTGCGAGTCCATGAAGCGCTTCAGGTAAATAAAAAACGAAAGTTAAAAAAACCGAATGACCAGGAATGTACATGAGAGCAGAGCCATTTACAGAGGGTCAGTTTTGGTAGCCGACCATGGTGTAACGGCACAGCAAAGGTTTTCAATCTCCCGACTCGAGGACAGACCATTTTATTTTAGGTGTTTGGCTCCACCAATCAGGGTCAATTCCGAACAAGTCTATTTTGATTAAATAACCAAAAATAGCCAATAAACGTGGAAATGAAAAGAAAAAATTGTCCGTGCCCGATACTAGTGGACTTACTCCAAAAACGAGAGGTGCCAGGCACTCCAGTATGACCAGTGGTTTTAGGGGGGAGACATTATATGCAAGCGTGACGTTGTGTCCATAGTCTCCCCAGTAAAGCCACCATTCGTATTGGAGTGCAGGCTTCCTTTTTGTGTATTGCATAAAGCGTTTGGTGAGACAAGTCTCTGAATGCAATACAGTGGGAGAGTCCATGCAGCGAGTTACAGATTGTCCAGGGATGTCACTTTGCATAGCAAATTCTCCAGGAGACAATTCTGGTAAGGCACAAGAACTCGAGTCTTCAATGGCCACCACCAAGACGGAGGAATCACTGGGTGAAAGGCTTGAACAAACTCACACCAGCTCCAAGACACCGAAGGCCGATCATGGCACAAACCCTCGAAATCCTTGAGAAGAGCCCAGTGCGTCTGACTCGGGTCTACAGAAAGTCCAAGCGTAACAGATTGGAAGAGCTTCACTTTGTGAAGCCGTGGAGTGTGACGCGAAACGCACAGGAAGAACCGGATTGAGAAGGCTTTAAAATAGAGGTCTCTGTAAAAGTGGTTTGGCTTCATAACTTTAAACAAGACACGAGCAGAACGAAACACATTTACAGAATCCATGCGAGGTCCTTCAGGTGCTCATTAAACCTTTGGGTTTTAAGTCTCTGAAACGCACTCGCACGGTGACACCAACCCGACAGCACTAACAAAAACGGCTCGATGGCACCAAAAGAACAAGAAAAGTATAGGTTATCATGGGGGACTTGTGCAATTCAATGGAAAAGGCCAAGAAACAAACAAAACATATAAACGATACCCCCCCCCTTCCTTCCAGTGAAATGGTGTTTTTTGGTTTTTAAATGATCTAGAACAGAAGGTTCAAGTTGAGGTGTACAGTACCGAGCGTGCAAAAGCCAAGACAGAGGATACGGTCTGCGTCTCTGCAGTCATGTCAGCCGATAAATAAAACCTACAAAAAACACAATATCTGGAGCAGTTTGTACAAATAAAAAACATCCAGTCTTTTTTTAACGTTCAAGTATTTTTTTGGGATCAAAAAGAAGTGAAATGGGACGCCGTGAGTTTTTTTCCTTTGTCAGACCCAGTTTTAATCTTCCAGCTCATACAGTGTAAAAGCTGTCTCCCATACGATGACGAGGTCCGCACGTCCCAATGGAAAGTATCTGGTAACTTTAAATGTAAAAGATCGTAAGGCATCTGCTAACCCGCCCAGAAACACCCAATTCCTAGACCAGGCTTTACCAGGAGCAGCACAAGGTCAGTATGAAAGTGGAGCCGGCGTAGAGCACCATTTACATTTAACAAGGTTTAAAGTAGTCTTTATTTTCTCCTTATGGTCAAAAAAAACATTAACCTTTGGAGGTCAACTTCACATTGATCCTGTCGAAGGAGATGAATGAATGGACCTGCCACCCGGCCTGTCTCCAAGTTGTCGTGCAAAGTCCGGATTAAAACTAGGATCTCAATACCGGTAGCACTAATAGACGACTAGCAAGGAAGGGTCTGGAGTTTCTTCATGATCGGTTTTCAGCCAAGTGGGCAAAACCGAAGACACACAATTCACCAGTTCAGAGCCTGTAGTATCCAAAACCATTGCAGCTGTTCTGACGAGAAGATAAGAACATGTCAAACCATTGGATATGTACCCATTCACTGTTCCCCCTAAAGTCTTGAATCGTCCACCTCACAGATCTCACGTCTCGCCTTTGGCATGTTCGGGTTGATTGAAATTGTTCAATAGCTGCTCGTAGGGAACAAACACTTCCAGTTCATTGCTGGAAAAAGAGGACTCGTCCAAACTGGTGCACTCGTCCATCTTTGTCGGAGTGTCTGGACGCCCTGTGTTTTCTTCACACGAGTGCTTGGATTTCTCCTCGTCCTCCGATAGGTCACCCTCTTCCTCGTTGACGAAGGCAATATTAGCGTTCTGGAATATCAGAGGCTTGTAGTCTTTAGGGTCCCAGAGCTCCCCTTCCTCCTCGCTTATCCGGTCCAGTTGGTTTATAAAGATACTGGAATCTTTGTCTTGGAAAGGTCTGAAACCCAGGTCTTTTTGGAAAGCGTTCGAAAAGGTCACGCCATCGAAGCCGGATCTGCCGTGCTTATTATAGGAAACCAGGATGTCTTTGCCTCGGGTCAGTGGCTTGTTATGATCCGGCGTGTCGCCATTCAGGAGGCTTTTCGCATGGTCCATTTTCAAACCATTTCTGCCGATTTGTTTGATCAGATCATTGTACGTTTCCTCTTTTTTCGACAGGAAGCCCATGATCTTGACATCCTTGGGACTGGCTATTGGAAGTGGCTGGTCTTTTTTAACGCGTGGATCTATTTCAAAGGACTCCTTCCGCCTCTTCCTCCTCTTTTTAATGGCTTTGTGAACCTCTACAAACATGCTGACCTTCCAGTTTATAAAGAGGGAAAGCCAGGCCAGGCCCAGGTAGATCCAGAGCTCCACAAAGTAACGGTACAGGACATTGTAGTTGATATCTGGATTCACTCCTGTCAGGAAATCGGAAAACAAAGAATTAGAAAATGAAATGGGTCCATGTCACAGATACAGTGTATGAGCCCAATCACATGGCCAAGAACGTCATATAAAGTATGAAGGACCAAACATTATAGATCATCTTTAAAACTGGAAAAACCCAAACAGGACTAGAAACTCGGGAGAGCGGGTCACTGTTAAGATTATGAACTATAGGGAACATTTTATACAAATCATGATCAACGACAAGTTGGGTTTGACCGACTTCAAAATTCACAGACATTATTTCCACCGAGCGCTCTCTTTATTATTTCTGAGTTGGCACAAAAAGCAGGAACTGCTCAAAAAAAAAAAAAAAAAAAAAAAAAAGAGCCACGTTGGATGACCAAGACATGTAGCGCCCTATTCCATGGTTGTCGTTAGAGACGGACAATATAACCGCAGACATTATTAGTTTCATTTTCTCACATCCTCACCGTTAAAGGAGACATTAAAGTCTTGCGTTCCTTACTGTATTTTACATCTTTACTCGCGTGAATAGTGACCTGTTCCAAGGTGCTGAACAATGTCTAGAAGCAAACCAGGGAAATGTAACCCTCCCTAAAAGCTGGTGTGACGCTCATAATGACCAGGGCCGTATTAACATAGGGGCTGATGGAGCAGCAGCTCCAGGCTCATGCACCAGAATAGGCCCAGACAAAGGATAACTATGTCTGCATTTGGACCCCTGTATCTCCAACCCCATAGAAGCTACTGGGTCATGTGAGGTATCACTGGAAATGCTATAGCATGACCTTTCCAATGATATCAAACATGACCAGGTTTTATGCAACAAAATTTTTTATTCTTTTTGTTTTAATTAACAGCAATATTTTTCACTTCTCAATTATAAAATGTGAACAATGATGCTGCACTAACCGTCACGTTTCTTAGGTTACCAACAAGTGTGGAGGTGATGGGTGATTAAATAACCTAAAATATGTGGTTTCATTTCACTAGATTCCAAGAAAATCCCTCCAAAATCTTCAGCTCCAGGCCCATAGAGATCTTAATCAGGCCCCGATAACGACACATAAAACCCTGGTGTATCTTCCCTGAGCAGGTGAAGTCTAAGGAGCGGTTACGGCTCTGGTTGAGATACACACATAGGGGGTTAATGAGCATTCGATGCATGCACACACCCACTTTCAGCAGCGCCAGTCGGTAACGTCACTGCTCCACACACTGCAGAGCATCGCGCTGTGGGATTTTAAAGTCTAGGTTGGAATACGGACGTTAATGGTTATTTTCTGGTGCACGATTTTTCCAATAATGCCTCACTTAACAAAAAACCATGGAATAGGGCCCGAAGTGTAAAGCGAAAAGTCCACTGACCGTCATTTTTAAGGCTGAAACAACGGATCGATCAATCGCTGCGAATAGTTGACGGCTATTTTTTCCATTAATAGACTTGTGTACAGCACACACGGTTTAGGGTCAGATGGAGTTACACGTTGTAACCTCAGACTCTGCGTCAGAGCTGATTGTATGATTTAGTTCTAGGGTTATGTCAGACACGACCAGTTTGTTTTTATTCCGTTTACAACTGTAACAGAACTGTAACACAAACCCTGGAGATACCGTCACTGGGTGTGGGCCTGTAACGCTGGCGTTTTATCCTTACTTGAAGCTTGAGTCCTGTGCCACCACTCCAACCTGCCTGCCACCCCCTCTTTAACCTGGAGCTGCCATTCTCCTCTTTCCCACACTCAAGTGGTCGGGCTGTGTAGAGCGCTCCCCCCTTCTCACCCAGCTTTCATGCTGACATAATTTCAGAGCGCGCGTGGCAGTGTTTGGGGAGAAAGCAGACACGGGCTTAACCTGTGCGCACACAGCATCAATCCATCACTAACCAGGTGCTCATGTACCTCATGTGTGAAAAGTATGCAATACAAATGTTATATACACTGCACAAAATCGGGGGGGGGGGGGCAGGGTTAACATGTTCCTTTTAAAAGGAAACAATATTTTTTATCTGATTAAACTTAAAAAGGAACGTGAAAAAAATATAAAAAAATTATAGAATAATTCGTCTCACTAATTTATTATGAAAATAATAGTTGCAGCTCTAGTAATTTTACCCTGAACGGCCAAAGTGTTGAAACACTTAAAACGCGTGCTCTTAGTGGGACACGGCAATCCGTGCGAGAGTCCGTCAATCTCCCGCTCGCGGCACAACACAGATCCGAATAAAATCGCTTAAAATCCCGTGCACAGGGATCTGTAATCCATTTAGGATAAAAAGAGCTGCCCCGTATTATCACAACGCACCGTTCCTGTCCTATGATAACTGGTAAACCAGAATGTGATGCGCCATTACAGAGGATCGACAGGACTCACGCTATAGACTTATTCCTCAAACGCCGCATGGAAGAATCTACACATCACTTTTATATAAAAAAAAAAAAACGTGAAAAGTCAACTGGAGAAAGCAGAACGTTTGCATGAAAACCCAAAGCCGCCTCCGTCCGGGTACTGACCTGCCACATAGTCTCCAAAGCCAATGGTAGCGATGGTGATGAAGGAGAAGTAGAGGCCTTCAATGTACGTCCATCCTTCGGTCCTCATGAAGATGAATGGAGGGATCACCAGGTGGACCAGGACTCCCCAAATGATGAAAATAGCCGTGCAGGTGATCTGAGCTTTCCTCTAAAATCAAAAATAAATCAGCGGGTCAGAGGTCTGTGTGGACACGATTAATAAATCAGCAGGTCAGAGGTCTGTGTGGACACGATTAATAAATCAGCAGGTCAGAGGTCTGTGTGGACACGATTAGTAAATCAGCGGGTCAGAGGTCTGTGTGGACACGATTAATAAATCAGCGGGTCAGAGGTCTGTGTGGACACGATTAGTAAATCAGCGGGTCAGAGGTCTGTGTGGAGACGATTAATAAATCAGCGGGTCAGAGGTCTGTGTGGACACGATTAATAAATCAGCGGGTCAGAGGTCTGTGTGGACACGATTAGTAAATCAGCGGGTCAGAGGTCTGTGTGGACACGATTAATAAATCAGCGGGTCAGAGGTCTGTGTGGACACGATTAATAAATCAGCGGGTCAGAGGTCTGTGTGGACACGATTAGTAAATCAGCGGGTCAGAGGTCTGTGTGGACACGATTAATAAATCAGCGGGTCAGAGGTCTGTGTGGACACGATTAATAAATCAGCGGGTCAGAGGTCTGTGTGGACACGATTAGTAAATCAGCGGGTCAGAGGTCTGTGTGGACACGATTAATAAATCAGCGGCATAAACCCCATTTATCACGAGAGGTGGAAATCACATTCCGCCACAAAGTGCATTCTCACTTATATAGCAATTGTTTTATACAATGTATCTGCAGGTTAGTGGACACAGACACAGACACACGTTTTTTTATTGTAGGTCCATATGAGCCGGTTATTGGCAATATTCAGAGAAAGGCCGGTTACAGGAGCCAGAGAGAGATCACACCTACAAAACCCCCTGATTGTTTGCACAATACTAAGATTATCATCGGATCTGTGGTCTCAGCAGCTGCACGAAACGCACAGCAATCCCATGGAACGTCATCCATGAAAACAGCTGCAGCGCATGATAACATTGCACGATATCAAGCAGAAAGAGCCATGTGTTAAACATCTGCTGCGGAGGAAAAAAAAAAACACAAAACACGAGGATAATCCGCCACCTGTTCCTCTACCGGCACTTTCCCCAGACTCCCTGAAATCTACACGGGAAAAACACGACTTTCCGAGTCTCCATCATGTCAAGCTACTGTGTGTTAGGGACTCGGAGACGATCCAGCGACCCGCATGTATAGATTTACAGATATGCTGCCACCGTGTGAGCTCCGCCGCAGCCATCAACAGATACGCACATGTAAATCTAGACACCCACACGTAAATCTAGACACCTCCACCTTCCCTCTGAAACCGGCCAATCAGCACAACTTCTGCCACATTGTTTCGGCTCTAATAAGGAGATCACTGGGTTTATCTTTGTATTTCTTAGCTTTGCGGTTTTTTGTTCCATTTTTGTTTCATGGTGTGCTGTGTCTGTTCCTCCTTGTTGTAAATTCTTTGCGTGCATTGGCCAGCTCTCTAAACTCTTATTTATTCCCGACAGCCACACTCCTCCCCCCCCCATCTTCCCCTCTGCTCTGCTGCCGAACCCACTACAACCACCCTCCCACCCAGTCCCTGTTCTAATTTTAGAAGCGCTTCCTTCCAGCCACTTTAACTTCTCAGTTTAAGCTCTTGCTTTATCCTCATGCAGTCTGTTATATTCTTTTCTTATGTCACGAGTTGGTGCTTCCCCATCATAAAGCGCTGCAGAATGTGTTGGTGCTATATACTGTTCCTGAAAGAGAAGCCCCTCAGGCCCCCAATCACAGGATAGAAAGGCGTGTCAGGCACATGAATTCTTACCACACCTCTGCAAACTCCCGATGAAGTATTATATTGGACGAAACGCGTTGGATATTAATTATAAAAAAATTGTTCAATAAATTTGCATCTGGTGCCCGTCCCTGGAGTTCCCTGTGGTGGTGCGTGACACCAGGTCTGGGTTCCAAGAGTGTGCAGATACATGGTTACAATTTGCCTGAAACGCCTTTCTATCCTGTGATGGGGTCATGAGGGGCTTCCATTTCAGTTTGTGCAGATTCCTGCACTATGAAGAGGAAAGGGGTTACTCCCCAACATCCGAATTGGCCACGAATCGCTGCTTTTTTTTATTTTTTTATAAAGTATTTTCCCAGGAAGGATACATTGAGATTTCTCTCGTTTTCAAGTATGTCCTGGGTGGCGAGTATGTACCGTTAGGTGTCTTGCCCAAGGACACTTACTGGAGAGGTGCTCTGGCCGGGATCGAACCTGTGTCTCCACAGTCATAGAGCAGTGATGTGACCTCTACTCCACCCAGCCGGTACTTTCAAGGTGTCCAATTACAAAGCTGTAATTCTGTCAAATACTGGCAGATTGCATTGAAATACAGTGCATTTTGCTGCAATTCGGCAGCCCTGAAATTGTCCCATAGAAAACCAGTGTCTATTCACAGAACACCGAATTGCAACAAAATTGCTGCGAAACGCCCCGATTTCCTGATGTTTCAGCTTGACGTGTTTAAACAGGCAAATAGTATTCAATTTAAATTGATTTTCTCCAAAAGATTTTATTTTTAGACTTTTCTAAGATGATTTTTCCAGATTTAACCCATTAAGAGAATAGATCAGTTGTATCTTTTTAGAAGTGCCAAAAGTAATATATTAATAAAACTTAGCATTTTACTTTTTGAATAAATGCTGATTATTTGGGAAAGAGACTATAAAAACAACCCGTATAAGCAGAAAACCTCCTACGCCCAAAAGGGGTTAACGGCAGGGATGCACCGAAATTTCGGTCACTGAAAATGGGATTTTTGGCCGAAATGGAGAATTCAGCTGGAAAAGGAGAAAAAAAAAAAAAGGAAAATTTCCCTTTCAAAAAAGGGCCTGGAGGACCGGCTGAGCAGCCTGTGACAGCTAGAGGACGGTCACCGCTGGAGCTCAGGGCCAAAGGAGGAGGATGTAGGGGAGTATGTAGGTGCAACCAATCAGCCATGCGAACCTGGGCCTGGAGGCCCGGCCGAGCTAGCGGCTCGGCCGGCCTTCGAAATCAGGAGAGTCCCCGGCTCGGCCCAGCCTCCAGGCCCAGGTTCTTATGTCTGATTGTATCGGTTTTCGGACGAACTGATCTCGAATTGTCGGTATCAGCTGGAAATTTCCATTTCGGTGCACCACTAGTTAACGGCGATGCCAAAGTAATGCTCAGCGTTCTGACAATAGGTGGTAGAGTCTGTTACTACCTTGTTGACCTACAGACTAAAACTGCTGAATAGAAGGAAGCACCCGGTGCTTAGAACGTCCGTGATATGATAAAGGTAAAGCAGGAGAGTCTAGTATAGTGAAACAATGAGATACAATATACCTACACATTAAAATCGGGATAACTGGGAGCGTTACCATAAAGCAGACTCAAAGAAAAAGGCATCAGTGACTCAAACTCAACGCGTTTCGCCATTGCTGGCATCATCAGGAGTGTATGAGAGCTTAGTGAGGTCATGAAGAGACTGGTGTCGGAATGAGGGTATTTATAGGAGTATGGTAAGAGCTGAGGAGTCTCAGAGGGTTGGCAGACGCTGTGTCGAGGTTGGCAGACGCTGTGTCGAGGTTGGCAGACCACCTCCTCTGATTTGACACATGCGGTGCTGACGAATGAACGACACCTCATGCATGATCAAGGAGGCAGATGGTATAAGAACACCTGGGAATAATTAACGGGAAATCATCGCAGGTCATAGAACATTTGGCACTTGTATCTTTTTAACTGATCTGTATATTAAGGGTTAACCCCCTATGACCTGGATACTTCGTGTCCTTCCACCTGTGGGCTTTCTTAAATCATCTGAAACGGAGCCATTTCCTTAATTATATACGCAGATATTTTTGTACCATTAGGGGATTAGCCGACTTCCTCTGTTCGGTGGAATTTGCTGATGCCAATTCAGCGGTTACCGGCGTTTTCTGCCAATTCAGCGGTTACTGGCGTTTTCTGCCAATTCAGCGGTTACTGGCGTTTTCTGCCAATTCAGCGGTTACTGGCGTTTTCTGCCAATTCAGCGGTTACCGGCGTTTTCTGCCAACGTCAAATAACTGCTTTGGTGACTCCAATTTAGGTAAAATACAGTGAACATTCACTAAATTGTGAATTCACCATATTTTCACCGAAATGGAATTGTTGACGTGTGCCGAAAAGCAAAGCAGTGAAATTGCTTTGTGAATAGACCCTTATAGGTTCTGTTTGTTTTTACTCCCTGTTTTATCGATTTCTTGCATTGTGCTGCGACGTCACTAGGAGGCGACATTCTGGGGGTAACTAAGGTCGTGTAGGATTCACTAGCAGGTCTTCACTAAAAGGTGAAACTCCGGAGAATTGGCTGAGAATTTAAAATTCTAGGTCAAAATGGCTAAACCAGAAGAATTCTCCCATTTATCTCACTTTGTTCTCTTCTCCTGCCAGTTCTCCTGAGTTTCACCTTTTAATGAACAGACCTGTATGTGTATTTTTGGGTTGTATAATCTTATCTCTAAATGACGACATTTCTTCTAGCGCAGCGCACGGCCATATAAACAGACACGCAAGACGTGGAGCACAACAGTCTCCATCGCGCTCGATTAATTCAATACAAGCCCAGCGACGATTAATCCACTGGGGACTCTTTTCTGGATCGAGTATGGTCCCAGTGAACCGAATCATTGCGGTAACTCCATTACAGGAGCAGTTACAGAGCAACAGCGAGACGGTTATGTAGCAAACCCAGTCAGCTGGAACATGTATATCTTCTAGCAGCGCTAATGAGACCATGAAACACAACCAAACAAGATACCTGAAGAGCAAACCCACCCACCCACGCATCTGCAGAGCACCAAACCAACCCACCCATCTGAAGAGAACCAAACCCACCCATCTGAAGAGCACCAAACCCACCCACCCATCTGAAGAGAACCAAACCCACCCATCTGAAGAGCACCAAACCAACCCACCCATCTGAAGAGAACCAAACCCACCCATCTGAAGAGCACCAAACCCACCCATCTGAAGAGCACCAAACCCACCCATCTGAAGAGCACCAAACCCACCCACGCATCTGCAGAGCACCAAACCCACCCACGCATCTGCAGAGCACCAAACCCACCCACGCATCTGCAGAGCACCAAACCCACCCACCGAGCACCAAACCCACCCACCCATCTGCAGAGCACCAAACCCACCCACCTGCAGAGCACCAAACCAACCCACCCATCTGCAGAGCACCAAACCCACCCACGCATCTGCAGAGCACCAAACCCACCCACGCATCTGCAGAGCACCAAACCCACCCACCCATCTGAAGAGAACCAAACCCACCCATCTGCAGAGCACCAAACCCACCCATCTGCAGAGCACCAAACCCACCCATCTGAAGAGCACCAAACCCACCCACGCATCCGCAGAGCACCAAACCCACCCACGCATCTGCAGAGCACCAAACCAACCCACCCATCTGCAGAGCACCAAACCAACCCACGCATCTGCAGAGCACCAAACCAACCCACCCATCTGAAGAGAACCAAACCACCCATCTGAAGAGCACCAAACCCACCCATCTGAAGAGCACCAAACCCACCCATCTGAAGAGCACCAAACCCACCCACGCATCTGCAGAGCACCAAACCCACCCACGCATCTGCAGAGCACCAAACCCACCCACCCGCAGAGCACCAAACCCACCCACCCATCTGCAGAGCACCAAACCCACCCACCTGCAGAGCACCAAACCAACCCACCCATCTGCAGAGCACCAAACCAACCCACCCATCTGCAGAGCACCAAACCCACCCACGCATCTGCAGAGCACCAAACCCACCCACCCATCTGAAGAGAACCAAACCCACCCATCTGCAGAGCACCAAACCCACCCATCTGCAGAGCACCAAACCCACCCATCTGAAGAGCACCAAACCCACCCACGCATCCGCAGAGCACCAAACCCACCCACGCATCTGCAGAGCACCAAACCAACCCACCCATCTGCAGAGCACCAAACCAACCCACGCATCTGCAGAGCACCAAACCAACCCACCCATCTGCAGAGCACCAAACCAACCACCCATCTGCAGAGCACCAAACCCACCCACGCATCTGCAGAGCACCAAACCAACCCACCCATCTGAAGAGAACCAAACCCACCCATCTGCAGAGCACCAAACCCACCCATCTGAAGAGCACCAAACCCACCCACGCATCCGCAGAGCACCAAACCCACCCACGCATCCGCAGAGCACCAAACCCACCCACGCATCCGCAGAGCACCAAACCCACCCACGCATCTGCAGAGCACCAACCCACCCACGCATCTGCAGAGCACCAAACCCACCCACGCATCTGAAGAGCACCAAACCCACCCATCTGAAGAGCACCAAACCCACCCACGCATCCGCAGAGCACCAAACCACCCACGCATCCGCAGAGCACCAAACCCACCCACGCATCCGCAGAGCACCAAACCCACCCACGCATCCGCAGAGCACCAAACCCACCCACGCATCCGCAGAGCACCAAACCCACCCACGCATCCGCAGAGCACCAAACCCACCCACGCATCTGCAGAGCACCAAACCCACCCACGCATCTGCAGAGCACCAAACCCACCCACGCATCTGCAGAGCACCAAACCAACCCACGCATCTGCAGAGCACCAAACCCACCCACGCATCCGCAGAGCACCAAACCCACCCACGCATCTGCAGAGCACCAAACCCACCCACGCATCTGAAGAGCACCAAACCCACCCATCTGAAGAGCACCAAACCCACCCACGCATCCGCAGAGCACCAAACCCACCCACGCATCCGCAGAGCACCAAACCCACCCACGCATCCGCAGAGCACCAAACCCACCCACGCATCCGCAGAGCACCAAACCCACCCACGCATCCGCAGAGCACCAAACCCACCCACGCATCCGCAGAGCACCAAACCCACCCACGCATCCGCAGAGCACCAAACCCACCCACGCATCCGCAGAGCACCAAACCCACCCACGCATCTGCAGAGCACCAAACCCACCCACGCATCTGCAGAGCACCAAACCCACCCACGCATCTGCAGAGCACCAAACCAACCCACGCATCTGCAGAGCACCAAACCCACCCACGCATCTGAAGACGTTTAAAATAGAAAAATAAAAACACAATAATTTTGGGTTCAGTTACAAGATGGGATCACGTGATCACGTGTTGTGTAAGCCAAAAACAGTCTCCAAAAATCCATCCTATTACGGCTTTAAACATTTAAAGCACAAGATTCGCAGGAAATTCTTACCAAGGTGACACCTCTTTTGGTGAGAAACACGCCCAGTCGCTTTGCCCGTCCCCCAAAGAACTTTCCAAGTGCGCTGATCCATGTCAAGCACAGGGGGACGCCGAAGAGCCCGTAGAATATGCAGAAGAGGCGGCCGGCGGGGGTCTTAGGCGCTATGTTACCATAACCTGATGACGAAACAGAAACAGGTCACCAAAAAAAAAAAAAAAAAAAAAAAAAAAAAAAAGGTACCCAAGTATTACGTCACTTGTCCTGTTATACACATTGTCTCCAGCAGCCAAAAACATCTATAAACAAACACCGTATATACGCTCACACTTTAGGTCACCCTCCATCCCCAACCACCACTTGGACCGCTTTGTAAATTCGGAACGCACGGGAGGATCTTCCACATGGAATGAATGAGAATCCGATCAAGAACCGCCATTACCTATGGTGGTGATGACTGTAGCAGAGAAGATGACGGCGTTGGGCCAGTTCCAGTTGTTGAACGTGTAGTTCCCGGTGAGCGTCACTCCTTGTCCAGCGGCGCCCGACACAAACTGTTTAGGCAAAAGAGAAGAGCAGTGAAATAATGATACATCACACATTGTACACAAATAAACACGAACCTCCAGGCAATGCAAGGCAGCCGGTCCAGCAAGAGCCGGTCACACCATGATGTAAGAACGTTGCGATTCCTCCTGGAAACTTGATAAAGGTTCTAAGAAACCGAAATGCTGCACCTTGCTCATGATAGATCATTTTATTGCATCATGGGAGGGACCGGTTCCTCGGTTTAAAAATTCGGAGTGACGGAGTCACACATCACATTAAACACATAGAATCTACAGCGTAAGGTCGGCCACAATCATGTATCCGCTGGAGATCCCTGAACACTGCAAGATACAAGTCAGTGTCCAGAAACCCGAGCACGTGGCTCCGTGGAGCCACCATACGTTTAGGACCCACTGGTGATGGCAGAGGTGGAGCAACAGTTGTGTTCGGCATCACTGCTGCGTGTGAAGACAAACAAGCTACCCGGGCCGTGTAGAAAGGAGGAATGGACCGACGTGACCGCGATCCTGGCACCAAACAAGCCAAAAATCGGAGGACTCGTCCAAGAAGTAAAAGAAAAGCCCAGCGTTACGGAGAGGAACGAGATTTTAATGGCAGGTCCTGCTATTAACGCATGTAAATATGCCCATTCATTTCTGAAATCTAATCATCAGAAGATAAGGTTTAGAAGAACGAAACGGACCCGGGGAGCGTGCCAGGTGCCTTCTAGTACCAGCAAGTGCTTTGCTCCTTTGTAAGGAACGGGTCGGTAACGTTCCCTCCATCACTGCCAGGATCACAGGGCAGAACAACTGCCAGAAAATGTATGAAAAGCCCTGATAAAACAAAAAAAAAAAATCACACACTCCCACCGGTGACCCTGTGAAGAGAGGTCCATTTCCAGCCATTAATGGATCGGAGAAACCTGCTCCACCCCCTGAATTGCACGTTTCTCCGAACTATATCAAACATGTCGGCCAAAAAAAGACTCGAGATTCTTTAGGGCTAATGGTTTACAGAAGCCGGTGCAGATATACTGGGTCAACGCAACTTGCTCTGACCGACTCAACGTGGACATGAGAGCTCGTAGAATCGAGGAAAGGAGATTTCACCTACAGCACAGGAAAGAGTTCTGTATAGATACACTTTTTTTTTTAGATCGCCATGTAGAAAGTAAAAAAAAAAAAAAAAAATATATGTTTTAGGTCAATTCCTGGAGAATAAGATCATTGCTAGTATTTTTGATTAAATAACATCTCCCCCTTTTGAGGAGACCAAGCCGAAAAATGGGGGAGACATTGCGACAGGAACGTGTCGGAATTACAAGGATTGTTGTTAGATAATTTATTGACTTTCCATTGTAGAGAAGAGGAAACCAGTGGAACAGGGCGAGGAAACCAGTGGAACGGGGCGAGGAAACCAGTGGAACTGGGCGAGGAAACACTCGGCCGACTGCGGAGACATGTGTGGCCGTATTGCTCTCAGTCTCACCGTGACACAGGTGTTCTCCGTGACCGTGGGAGCAGGAGCTCAGTTCCATCAACCACCACATGTCATTCTCCAAACGCGAGTCTGGACGGCGGATTGTTCCACAAACAGCTGGAATGTCTAGAGATATTTACCATCTCGCACCTGTCAGAAGGGACGGGCCTCGTCTAGCGCACAACAACGCGCTCGTCAGTCAGCACCAGCGACACGCCATGTGTTTGTACGCCAAGGAATATGTCAATCATGGCGGCGGCGCACACAGAAACAAGAACGTGCCAAGGAGAAACACATTCAGTACGAAGCCCTCAAACCCCGGCGACGAGAAAATAAAACCATGACGATACAAAAACAGACGAACAGCAGAAACGGCCAAGAAACAGCTGATGAAGGTTAAGATCGTACAGATTGTGACGCACACACACACACACACACACACACACTTTATGCCGGGAGGTTTGTGCGCTCGCTGTTCAGATAGGATATCGCGTTACTTTACGGCTCTTTTTCCTTTTGGGTTGCAGGGGTTAAAAATCTCGGATTTCCGACAAGATATCTTTGGAAACAGGAGGACGCCTCATTTCGGCAGAAGGAAAATTCCTGTAGGAGATAAAAAGAAGTCACAGCTGGACACGGCAGCGATTACATCGGATTCCCCGGAAATTGGAAACTACTACGTGGCCGAATACAGAGGATTATTTAGGGGACAATACAAAGAAAAGGCCGATGACATGGGACAAGTTTGGGTTGAAGGACAGGGGAAGGTTCTCTGTGGGTACAAGGTCTGGTGGCAATCATGGAGCTCCACGCCAACCTCTGAAAACCAAGGAGGACAGTTGGCTTTATTGAAGATTTATGGAACCTAAGAGTATCAGAATGACACACACACACACACACACACACACGTAAACTGTGTAACATGAACCGACATGGAACGCAAACACTTGGCCATGTGTCTCGTTTGTTTTTGAGCAGATTAGGAGGTTCTCAGAGAATAATGAAGCCACCACGTCAAGACAAACACCCGGGCAACACCACGAACCAGGTCAGCTTCCTCCTGGCATCCATTGTGTGACCTGTTGGAGAACGACTTGACAAGGAAGCCTCAGGATTTTACGCTGGCGTTGAGGTGTCGGAATTATTTGGTGACAGTCGGGAATGTATCCAGGTGGTCCCAAAACACGCACTACATGAAGGGTAACTACATTCTGCAACGCGGGGGTTTGCATTACCCAAAATAGAAAGGTCATTCCCAACGTGCTTTCCAGGGGTTTCTCCAGATATTCAGGGTGTATAACCGAGCTGCACAGCAATAACAATCACAATCAGGAATCGCTCGCTGTAAAGAAGATACTTTTAGGTAATGAACATTTTTTGGACGAGCCGTCCTGGATCCTCAGTTTTCCTAAAAGGTTTCTTTAATGTAAACAACCTCCTATCCAATGAGATCACTCCGTCACAAAGTGCAAAGCGGCGCGCCGGACACGGTGTAACCATGTGTCACATCTGTCAGGCGCGCAGACACCAAGCAACGCCTCGATCTGCTATGAATGTGACCCGCGCCCGCCGCTGACATCTCAGGCACGCATGCAGCTGCCGACCGTCTGTTTTGAGGCTCATAGTTCTGTAATCAGACAAATTCCTCTCGAAAGAACCCCGAGGCAAAAATATAAATAAAATCACACATGTTTCAGCGTATGAAGCAGAGGAGCAGCCGCTGGATCCGGGGGATACACAGGGAACATTTGACAGAGAGGCTGAAGTGTCAGACACACGTGTGATCCCGGCCCACAGCACGTTGCGTTTATTACATTTAAAGAAATAAATGAAAAGCTACTCCTTACAACAGATGCCAAAGTCCAGCCCCCCAGATGCTGGGGCCTAGAATTCCCAGAATTCTTTCAATGCAGAAGATGCAGCAGGAGCAGAGGGAGTTGTAGTTCAGGATCACCTGGGGCCGAGGTTTGGCAGCTCCGGATACATTGTATACAGGAAAATAGAATCCCCCCCCCCCCCGAATAGTTTGGCCATACACCAATGACAGGAGCAGCAGGTTGCTACGCGGCTGAACGGAATCTCGTTATCCTCAGACAACATTTTTTCATTAAAAGAAGTTAACACTGCCGGGGGTGGGGGGGCAGGTCTGTATCAAGACAGAAGAAAGACCACGCAAGGTGCTTGAGGAACCTCAGAACTCAATTACTGGACAAGGCCCAACTTTCCTCTGAGGTTTAAAGATCATCCGTCAATAGGTTTAAAGCCGCAAATAAAAAGAGGCCGCCGGGTAAAGTTTCATTGTGCAGACCCCTCCGGCCAGGGCCACATGGAGGTACGTGGCCACCTCGCTGTGCGTACTGCTCTACACAGTGTGAGCCTATGGAGGTTAGCCCTTTGCAGACCTGTCGGATGTCCGTCAAAGCGGTTTGAAGGGCAAAGTCCACATCCATTGTAACGTTACACGGTGTCCTTCCAGCCGATCCATCAAGATGCTGCAACGGACGTGGGGAAATCGCAATGGACACACTCCGTGCATCAGTGTGGCCCCAACATTAACTGGAATTTTCATAGCACTCGTTCGGATTCTGTGAATGGTGGCGACGTCCCTTTTCTGTGCCGAGAGATTCAAGATGTCAGATCAGGACATCACCATCGATGGGCACCTACAGGTCTATTTTTCAAACCTGTTGACAACGGGGCGCAACATTTGAGGACTCTACATCTTTCCCCTGCGGTTTTCAGAAGACAGATATCCTGGAAATGGAAACATTTGAAAGACTCGTGGTCCATCATGTCGGTTGCTCTACATGTACAGCATAAAGCAGTGGTTCCAAACCGTGGTCCTCAAGTCCCCCCAACAGGCCAGGATTTAAGGATCACCTTGGAGGAAATGCAGACTGAATGCTGCAATCACTGAGCAGCCAATCATATCGCCTGTGCTTCAGATATCCTGCAAACCTGGCCTGTTGGGGGGACCTGAGGATCGCGCTTGGGAACCACCGTCATAGAGGGTCAAACATTGGGTAACTACATCAGTTACCCACATTATAAGTGAAGGAAGCGGACAGTTTATAGGATGAGTGGCTGCAACGCTTCTACATAAAAGATGGAGGTGTCACTGGAACGCCCTGTCCGTGTGCTTTATAATGCATTATGGGAGACAAGTAAAACATGTCGAGGCGCCACAAATCCAAGCAAGTCAACAGCTCCTAAATCGGTTTTTCTAGAAACAAAATGTAGCCTGGAACCTAAAACACGGCCGGTGGCTCCAAAAATAGATTATATAATCACAAAAAAACAAACCCTGAGGCAAAGCGTGAGAAAATGAATATTCACCGGATGGAAGAGATGGAAACGGGTAGAAGAAACGAGCTTTGAGAAATCAGAGCTCTTCAATGATGGACGAAAGACGTATTTTCATAACTCCAAGCTCTGGGTAACTACACCACGACTGGCGTAGGACGCCACAGTCTGCATCAGACACCATGTTTACCGCCATTATAAGGTGTCCCCCAGTAATCAGAACATGTAAAGCCCTAAGGCGGCTGCTCGGCGTCCATCAACGCTTCCTATACCTAGTCTACTTCCTATACGGAGCAGGATGGGAATTATTCTCACCTACAGCCGGCATAAAAATAATAAATCCGGTTTCCTGCAAGGCACTGTGGAATGCTGGGAGCTGCTCTATAAAGCACAGAATCTGATTGGCCAATGTGATGAGATTCCAAGATGGCCGCCACCACCACACCAAAACCGTTCTAGAGTTCCCACAGCTTTTGTAAATGGAAATCTGCGTTTGATTTAATTTTAAGGATTTATGGATGATCAGAAACATCAGGCAGAACCTTTAAAAGACGAGAGCCATGGCCACACCGGAGTATTGGTTGCATTGGCACCGGGCCCACCTTTCTTACCGATCGATGGCGATTGCGTCACTAGGCTCAGGAGAAAGTGTTTGTGGACTTTGCCCCAGTGAATGTGGAAATTCTTCAGGAGAAGTGCCACACCAGCAAGAGCTGATTACACGGCGCTACCATAACCAGGCCGGCCAAAACGCGAAGGTCGGGATAATTAAAGACTTAAGCTCGGCCTCTGCACCTCAATAAATTCACATCTCCAAGAACAATGATCTCCTTCCAGTATAATGAAGATAAAAGCCACCGAGATCAGAAGACCTGTCACAGAAAGCCCCGGCAGGTCCAAGAGAATCTCGTCATGAAGACGGACTTTCATCTTGGCGACCGCCGCATGACTAGCCAGAGGGTGCGCCCCCAGAATCCCAACACCAATAAAGGGTCCGTAGTGACCAGCTTAACGAGGTGACAAGTGACCAGTTAATGAATAAACAAGTCAGCCTTGAGTTTAATCGGAGCAGGTGATGAAATCTGTCCAAAACCCAAACAAAAAGTGAAAATCTCATTCTCTGCGCGGCTTAAACAGAAATAAGTCCAATAAAATGCACAAAAACATGCAAAGAACGAGCGAGAAGCAGCCGGCGAGACTTTTAACCACACATAGGATTGCAAGTTCTGATCCAGACCCGCGCAGGATGGAGGGGTACCATGAAAAACCGGTTTATTCTGTATGTATATTATGTGATGGTTTAGAAACAGGTGTCAAGACATCCTGCCCCCCCCATGCCGTTTGTATACTGTGACGGCACGGCCAACATTTGGAGTGTAATGTGTTTCCTATACTGTGACCCGTCTAGCAAAAGACTAACTCCCCACATGGCCACCTATGCACCCCAGATCTCTGGACTGACTCTCCCGCTGGTGCACCTGAGGCTTAGCCATGGCCTCCTGGAGCTCTTGGTTGGCCAAAAAGACTAGGCGAACCTCCGCTACGCAACTTTGTGGTCGCTTCAGCAGCCCATGGCTCCACTGTGCCGATCTTGGCTCATCACAAGTGGAACCTGGCGCGACTAGTGAGGGGGAGCCCTAACGGGATCACCGGCAACCAGCCATCCATCCCCACCAAGGAGCGTAACCGCACCCATGGGCTATAGCTGAGGGCAGCGACACCAGAATGGTGTCCAACTTGTAGCACCGCAAGGTTTGGGGAGGGCAGGATGTGCGGGCGGGGATTGTGGGCTTATCCGATGCTGTGTGGTGTAAAAAGCTGTACAGTTTTCCATTAAATGGATCCATTTTAATTTTCACCCTACACGGTGTCTCGACAGGTGACTGGGAGCCAATACACACGTCTTCGTCTCCGGAGCAAGAAAGATTCCAGCGACGGATCTTGGAGTAATGGGATCCGGCACAAAGACAATACTCAGAATTCTTTACATGCAATAAATGCATGGAGAACCATGGGAGTTGCAGGTCAGAAACATCTGGGGCCCCAGAGTTTGCCAGTCTTGGTTTAAAAAGGATCCAAAAAAGATCTGCAAAAGATGGTGTGCGTTTTACATGGTTTGTAGCCCAATGACCTTTGAGAGGGTTCAAAGGACTGGTAGATCTATAAAAGGATTGCACCTCACCCCCTCCTATATACACTGATTTATAAATCTAAACGCCACCGGTAAAATATTTTGAAGGTTCCTCCGCCTGATAATTATTCGGCCATTTTACCAAAAGCTGCCGAGTGCTCGTTATCCCCCGTGTGAGCCTGCGTTACGATGTTCTCCTGTTTACGTCGGTGTGACGATTGTTTGACGAGCGCACGCCACAATATCCTGCAGACGAGCATTTATTTGCTTGCAAAGGTTTACGGAGAGGACTGGTGGAAAGGCTCGTGTCCAAGCAGAACGCCTGCGCGCTTCGCCATGTCCATCTTATCTGCAGATGTTCCTCACATACACGCCAACAAACAAATATTTTTCTCCTGCTCCTCTTCGCTCCCAGCTGAGGATTCTCTGGCAAAAGGAAGTCACTGACCGGAAAATAAACCCCAGACGGCGGCTTCTGCGATAACCGAGGATTACACACCAAGAAGCACCGGCTCGCTTAGAGATGTCCACCATCGTGCGGCCGCGAAACGAGCAGGTCTACGTACAGGAAAAAAAGGATCAGAAGCTGCGCAAAAGACAACGTGATGGGAAGACGTAGCCTTTTCCGACCCCAGTGCGGGTTTGGCAGTTCTAATTGGGTAACCTGTCACCACCCAAAGTATGAATAGTACTCGCCACCCAGGACATACTGAGAACGAGGGAAATGTCAATGTATCCTTCCTCAAAAGAAAAAAAAGGGAAAACATGGTCCTCGTCGGAAATGCTGGCACTTCATGAGGTTATAACGGCTTGACACAAGGACTCCAAATTCCTGACTGAACCCCAGGATTACCATGTATGGAGGGGCCAGAAAAATGGAGAATTACAGACGGGCAAAACCCCGCCACCACCAAGGTCTCCCCGGGCGCCTCAAAACAAAGCAGGTTTACTATAGCTGTACATTATACAATGGGTTTCTGGCCGAGGGTTAAATATCTGAAAGATAAAAAGTGGGAGGACGCGATTCCAGGGTCAAAAGAAAAACAAGCTGCAGATTCAACTGTATGGAAAAGCAAAAAAAAAAAAACAGACTAATACTCGCCTCCGGGCACACACAGCAAACACCAATTACAGCGCACACGCATTCACACACAGCCTGGAAAATAATAATTCATATTTTGGGATACCTGTACGGTGGAAACTCCCTGCCCAGTAACGCACGCACGCGGGTGTAATTTAGGGAAGGGGGGGGGTCCATTAAGTATCATTGTTGTTACACACGGTCACATAAACCTCTATGAAGTAATGCTGTGTAAACGAATGCTGTGCGATGGAAGGAGACGCCTGCAGGATCAGCAGCCGTCACAAGCCTCGTATTGTGTCCTCCCGGTGTTACAGCGAGTCTGGGATTTACAGATATGTCCCGCGTTACACATAAATCAGCAAATCCTAGACTTCCTGTATGATGTCCTCTGTATTGTGTGTAACACAGGCATAGCAGTAAAGCCCAGGCTCCCTGTATTGTGTCTGCGTTACACAGAGGGGAGATTTTCTTGATTATTTAAAGCCTGGGGTTCCCGAGGAACTGGTTTTGCAGTCAGTCAGTTGTTGAGCTGGATCGGCCGGGTCACATGACGCTCATGAAGTTGGCAGCAGTTTAATGGTTTGCATTAGAGTCACGTCGGTTCACACCGCGCTGACAGTTTTCGGAGCCGCCACTGATCACACATGTTGATTAATCAGGTTTTATTCACCTTGTAAGAGGATTATCGGGGTTTTTGCCGCTATCAGTTAGTGCCGTGTCTGTAAGGGGCTTTCATGAGGGTTATTGTTAAAGCCTGAGCAAACATCTTATCACCTCGGACAACCAAGCCACACGCTGAGCTTCTCCACTTTACTTATTCCCGTCTGTGAGCGCCCGGCAGCTTTCTGCTTCTGTGCGAGGGGAGGCGTATAGACGCACCGTCACCTAGGGGGGCGCACCGTCACCTAGGGGGGCGCACCGTCACCTAGGGGGCGCACCGTCACCTAGGGGGCGCACCGTCACCTAGGGGGGCGCACCGTCACCTAGGGGGGGCGCACCGTCACCTAGGGGGGGGCGCACCGTCACCTAGGGGGGGGCGCACCGTCACCTAGGGGGGGGGCGCACCGTCACCTAGGGGGGGCGCACCGTCACCTAGGGGGGGGCGCACCGTCACCTAGGGGGGGGCGCACCGTCACCTAGGGGGGGCGCACCGTCACCTAGGGGGGGGCGCACCGTCACCTAGGGGGGCGCACCGTCACCTAGGGGGGGCGCACCTTCACCTAGGGGGCGCACCGTCACCTAGGGGGCGCACCGTCACCTAGGGGGCGCACCGTCACCTAGGGGGCGCACCGTCACCTAGGGGGCGCACCGTCACCTAGGGGGCGCACCCGGCCCCAACCCGGGTTCCATTATTGTACCCGTTCCTCATTGTGCGGCTCGTGTAGCTGGCTGCGGCAGTTCGCGAAGCCAACATGGTCAGTTCGTGGAGCCTTGCGAACGGCGCAGAAGGTGGGCATCTTTTGGTGAGGTACAGGCGTCACCAGGTGGCATGCGGGTGCAAGAGGCGGAGGAAGGAAAGAAAGGAACAGAGGGCAGAGGAAAGAAGGAGGCGCAGACCAATCCCGACCAGTGGAGGGGTAAGATGGGCACCAAACGACAGTGTGCGGCTCAGTGTGTGCCCCCTCCCGCATTTCAACAATTACATTTTTCTTGGGGGGGGGGGGGGAATGCAAACCAGTCCAACACCGGCCCGGCTTATAGATCAATCTCCTTAAAGCAGGCGAGGGGGAAATGTTTGATATTTGATTGGGAAATAAATCTGCGTTTAGGTTTTACTGCAATTCATGGCAAAAACACGAGGACCTGGGAACTTGAAGCGTCTCGTACATGAAATCGTGACCTACGTGCCGATCCATCCATGACGTATTGAGCAGGAGTCCATCAGTCCAATCCCTAGGATGGATTCCTGAACGACACATCAATAAGTTCTGTCGCCGGGCTTAGCTTTTATCTATCGGGTTATTAATATCAATAAAAATGTCATTAAGGCGAGCGAAGCCATCATTTATTATAGCTTGCAGACGCATTGCTGGGAGGTTTATTGGTGTGCAGCTCTGTTATACACCTGCACACCCTGAATACACGGAGGAACCCCTAAAATACACCCGCACACCCTGAATATATGGAGGAACTAAAACACACCCTGAATATATGGAGGAGCCCCTAAAAACACACCCACACACCCTGAATATATGGAAGAACCCCTAAAAACACACCCGCACACCATGAATATATGGAGGAGCCCCTAAAAACACACCCACACACCCTGAATATATGGAAGAGCCCCTAAAAAGACGCCCGCACACCCTGAATATATGGAGGAACCCCTAAAAACACACCCGCACACCCTGAATATATGGAGGAGCCCCTAAAAAGACACCCACACACCCTGACTATATGGAGGAGCCCCTAAAAAGACACCCACACACCCTGAATATATGGAGGAACCCCTAAAAACACACCCACACAGCCTGAATATATAGAGGAGCCCCTAAAAAGACGCCCGCACACCCTGAAATGGAGTAATGGTTAGCCTGTGCGTTGCCGGAGATTTCTCTGGGGATGTAAAGGCTTCTCTAATGAAACGTAACGATATAAACCCGAGCAGTAGAGTTCCAGGCGTGGGAGCCGCGGCCGGAGTAATTACTCTCCAGTGCAGTAATGCAAAGAAAATGCGATTTAAAGCCGCATAATAGAGCGATTGATCATCGCAGAGTGTGGGCAGAAACGAGATAACACTTTTGCATCACTTCAGATTCCCCTTGATAAGCACCGGGTGCGTCTCCGCTACGTTTAGTAACATGGAGAAACGGTCCAGGGCCGAGCACGGTTAGAAATCCAGGGCCAAACAATTGTGTCCATAAACAGATCGTGAACGTCACCCAAGAAACCAGGGAATAGCCTAATTTGACTCCGCCTCCAGCGGCATTCCCTAAACAAAATGTCATCATGTATGGCTTTGGGTGAGACACATGGTAGCTTCCCATACCATTTCCAGTGGAACTGACAGATGGGGAGAGATCCACCCATCATAGTCCCCAGGATATGGGATTCGAGACCCGTGCACCATCTTGGAGGAAAACCCACTCATTTAACATTGTATTTAAAGCTTAGGACGAGTGGCCGAGGTATAGGTCTCCCAGCCCATAGGACGGGTGGCCGAGGTATAGGTCTCCCAGTCGAAGGACGAGTGGCCGAGGTATAGGTCTCCCAGCCCATAGGACGGGTGGCCGAGGTATAGGTCTCCCAGTCGAAGGACGAGTGGCCGAGGTATAGGTCTCCCAGTCGTAGGACGAGTGGCCGAGGTATAGGTCTCCCAGTCGTAGGACGAGTGGCCGAGGTATAGGTCTCCCAGTCGTAGGACGAGTGGCCGAGGTATAGGTCTCCCAGTCGTAGGACGAGTGGCCGAGGTATAGGTCTCCCAGTCGTAGGACGAGTGGCCGAGGTATAGGTCTCCCAGTCGTAGGACGAGTGGCCGAGGTATAGGTCTCCCAGTCGTAGGACGAGTGGCCAAGGTATAGGTCTCCCAGTCGTAGGACGAGTGGCCGAGGTATAGGTCTCCCAGCCCATAGGACAGGTGGCCGAGGTATAGGTCTCCCAGTCGTAGGACGAGTGGCCGAGGTATAGGTCTCCCAGCCCGTAGGACAGGTGGCCGAGGTATAGGTCTCCCAGCCCGTAGGACAGGTGGCCGAGGTATAGGTCTCCCAGCCCGTAGGACGAGTGGCCGAGGTATAGGTCTCCCAGTCATAGGACAGGTGGTGCTACCAAGGTTACATAACTATAGGGCTCAGTTCTAGAAGATGTGTGGCAATGATACACTGCCCCTGTGATGACCCATTCACAGTCACACTCCCCCCGTAGAGTTTAAATAGGATGGTATAACATGTCGATCAAATTTCCTAGAACAATGGCTTTTATGGAATTAATCTATAGCAGGACCTGCTTATCAGCTGCAGGAATGTACAGCTCATGGGGCGAGTACAGGTAAACACGGAATCAGGCCGACAATATAGCCGTTACAACTAGACAAATCCAGGAGGTCACCATCTTGGAACATATGAGTCCTTCAGGACCTCGTTTGGCTTATGGAGGAGATTGCTACTTGGTTGGTGACATCTCCAAGACAGTCCTGCAGAGTCTGGAGCTTTGAAGAGTTTGAGCAGAAAAACCAATGAAGTGCAATAGGGACACCTTTTGAACGACCCAACGCTGTCCATACAAGAAAATGAAAGGCGAGCCGGTAACCGCTTTGGTTGATGAAGTCGATGGGAATGTTAAAGTAATCAACGAAAAATATGACAGGGATATTTAAAAAAAAAAAAAAAAAATCAAAGCACACAACGCAAAACCATGTAATAAACCAGTGAGATCACATCCAACCCAAAAAGACCTTGCGGAAAGAAAAGGTCTGCTCTGTATGGGAGGAAATTAAGCCTGGACGCGCTTTATGGTCATTAAAAGAGTTTAACCCCTTTATCTTGCAGCCATTGGCATTTTCTTTGGGTGGAAATCAGTGATCGAGACTGAAGTCACTCTGGGAAATCGAGGGGAGGGAGGACGGAGCTTTTCCTCCGTGACATTAAGAAGTTATGAGTTTGATGTTATCTCTTGATTCCCAGCGAAGGGGTCCATAAAGTCCTTCCAACAAGATGCAGAGACAACGGGATCACATGTTCTCAAAAACAAAAAATTATGTATTCCGATTCGGAGAGTGTATACCAGGAGACAAGTTTACCCGGCAGTGGCTTGTGAGGGCTACACTATAGAACACGTTTCATCATCCCAGGAACTGAACAGAAACCGATCATGGGCTGGGACTTCAAGCACCAGGATGGAAGATCCAAAGCATCAGGAATAGAAACCCATGGACCCATTTCCAAGTCATAGATTAACAGCAATGAGGAACCTCAGCACTAACAGTTAACAAGATCACAGCCACAAAGGGCCGAGGAGGCCAACAGCACAGGAGGACACGGAGCTGGATCCCCGGCAACGCCAAGTGCATGGACGATGGGTGTTCAGCGGCAATATATTCCAATCCTTATCAGTAAGCCGGGAAAGCACAGTGTATGGTCGAGGCCACATGGGCGCAGAAAGAAGAGCCATGAGAACGGACTTCTTGCCCGTGTGGAGGCTCACGCTTTGTGGACCTGTTTGACATAGGTCGTAGTGGCTCAACGGGAGGGGGAAAAAAAACCTCCAGGTCCATTCGTGTGGTCTTCCCCATCCCCCTCCTTTTTTAGGTTCCTTTGTGTAGTCCCTGTGTTTCTACCCATTAATATACAGACTTGGGTGGACCTTCTGATTGATGAAGGAAATCGAGCTGCATCTGAAAACCGGTCAAAATGATGGCCTTTAGTTACTGTAGTCCTGGAACAGAATGGTCTTCCATGTCATCTTAGTTCAGGACTGACGCTGTGGGCGGAGCCAGTCTGACACATGATGTCCCACAGGCTGGAGAGTCAGCCGGATGCCTTGGTTCTCATTATGATGGAGGTGTGATACGACTGAATGGGCGTCGCAATTTTGGAAACCAGAACAACATGCCGAAACCAGGTTGTTATTGAGGGGGGGGGGCGGGGAATGGAGTGATTAAAGGGCGTGTGAAATTAGAAAGAAAAAAAAGCCAACATGAAGTACAGAGAGACCCGATGAGGGCAGGGCGAGATCCACCCCAGGATAAATCGTGATCTAACCCGTCCGTCCCATCCAATAAAACCCACTGACTAACAGTATTGGAATTTACAACGAAACGTAAAGAAAAAGAAAAATTATGCCACATCTTATCGAAGATACAAACTGGGGGGGGGGGGGGAGAGGGGGGGGGGGAGAACCATGAAATTTCACATCTGGTTCATAAATTAATAGAATAATTAATCTGCACAAAACATTCTGCCGAAGCGATTCAAAACAAAACAAAACGTTCCGTTTGCGGCATCATAACGACTCACACAATGATTTGTTATGGGAACATTAAGAGATACTAAAGCTAAATAATCTGCTCCCGCCCGGAATAAACCCCCATTGTCACACGTTACGTTGGTGAAAAGCCGAAAGAAAAAAAATCCCATTAGGTTTTTTAAAAATAAAAAAAGTTGTCTTTATAACTTTATTAAGTGGACTTTTTCTTGTCTGACGGTTTTAACAAAAAAGGTGCCAAAATATAAAAAAAAAAGATTTTTTTGCTGAAAAATGGAAAAGTCTAATAAAATAAAATAAAAATTATATTCCATTTAAACCTACGGGATTCGCCCATTTAAACCTGTTAAACTGAAACACCGAAAATTGACGCATTTTTGTCTTCCTGATAATCTACGGCAGTGGTTCATAACCGCGATCCTCAGGTCCCCCTAGCAGGCCAGGTTTGCAGGATGTGACGCACAGGGGATAGGATTTGCTGCTCAGTGATTGTAGGATTCAGTCTGAACTTCCAAGGTGATCTGTAAAACCTGTCCTGTTAGAGAGACCTGAGGACCAGGCGCGGAAATCACTGATCTACGGGACAATTTCAGTGCTGCCGAATTGCACCGTACTTGGTGAATTGACAAAATCAACCAGAAGCTGCACCAAATTGTCGCCACGCGGAGTTCAGCGAATAAGCCCTCGAGACCCGCTAAAATAGATGAACAGAGTGTTAAGGGAGACATGAGAAGGTTATATGGCCGGAGGGGGGGGGGGGGGGGGGAACACGACAAATATTGGGGAGTTCCCACACTTGTTTCTGTTTAACCCCTGGGTGGATAAAGTTTAAAATAAAAAAATCAGCCAACTATTAAAACACACGTTAAAACCCAATTAACCCAAATGTGACATTAAAAAGCAGAATGTATAAATGGGGCGGATTGTGGGATTCGAGGTCAGGGATTTACAGGACATAACGCAAGAATGGGACCAAGAAAACACACACACACACACACACACACACACACACACACACAATGACAAGGAGCGGATACAGCACAGAATGCGACGATCTAATCCAATCATAAACCCGACGACAGACCAAAAAGTGAATACAATAAAGTGAATACAATAAAGTGAATACAATACGGCGAATAAAGTGAATACAATAAAGTGAATACAATACGGCAAATACAGTGCAGGGTTTACAGAGCAGATAATGCATCAGATGAAGCCCTATGGTAAATTTCCATTTCCTGTTGCCCTCCCACCCCTGAAGACCCCCAGGCTGGCGATGAGTGACAGATCCAAGACAACAGGTCCCTTTCAGCCTCTTGTTCTTCCAAGATGTCATCACCCGGAGTATTCACAGATTTGGGGCCAAACTTTTTTTTTTTGGACACAGGTTAAAACGGAAAGAAAAGGTGAAGAAAAAAAACCACCGCAGCATAATGGGTTTTATAATGAATAATGTAGTTACAGCTTATGTTGGTGTTATTGTCCTTTTAAAGAAAGATGGAGACGTTTCATCCAACGCAAACACGTCTGTTTGCAGGACCCCAACACGTCTCTGCCCTGATACATTGACACGTGGGACACACACCCACCCCTTGCGCCGTTTGATAGCGGCGGGGGAGGAGGGGTACACAGATCCTGCGGTCATGGCAGGAGTTTGCCGGTTTTTCACCCCGGCCACAAGCTTCACTAATCTGCTTCGTTCATCAAAAATGAAACTCCGGAAGCCGAGGCGAAAACTCACTTCCTTTTACAGCAACAGGTGCAATCCTGCTTAAACATGAAAAAAAGATTGCGTAAAGCCGTATTAAATGCCCACCTCTACGACGCGGAGGTCTGAGCTGGCATCTGTGCCAACAAGGAGAGTCAGCCTCGTCTACTCGGAGGAAAGGTCGACGAGGTCACGACAGAAAGCCAATCGTGTGTGGTGAGGAAGGCTCATGCACGACTGCTCCGAAGCCTGGCATCCATGGTCCGGCGCAATGTTGGATCCAGATTTCTTGGAACATCCCACCAGGAGAGGTCACACAGCATTGATCTTTATATATTCCATCAAGTCATGGATGCGCCTTATACAGATGCCAGTGTTTTTTTTTTTTAAAAAAAAGTTTTCTATAAGCAGCAACATTTCTGTTGTACACTCTGGACCTCAAGCCAGGTCTTTCTCCTGTGGTCTAGGTTAGGGCTGGTGACCCCGGATGGTTGGATCCCTGGCTGGATCAGTATAACCATGCAAGTGCTCTTCTAGAAGTTTATTGAAGTCTCAGCCCATCGTCCAAGATTTCAGTGGCTTTCTGTTGAACCAGGAACCAGTGCCGGTGGAAGAAGTAGGTCATCAGTTTTGGCTCCTGCCGGTACAGGAGCCGAAGCCAGGCTTTCCTTCCAGATTCCTGAGCCAATGACAAACAATGGGCCCGGCCGGGCAGGCTCGCGGTACACAGCGACTTGTTAAGCTTCTGAACGGGAGCCAGAGTAAACAATCTTAGGAAGGAATAGCTCGGCTTTGATTAGGAGAAGGACACGCGGATTGTGTGGATGTGTGGACAGCCTCACGGAGAAGAGATTTTATGGCGTTTATACATGGGCCGCTCACAATACCCGGACCGAGAGATTTGGGATTCCCGGCACGTTGGCCCAGAGATGAGGGACGCCAGAGACGCCAATGGAATGGACAACCTCAGTGTAATGGATACAGCTTGAAGAGCATTTTATTTTTAGAGGGACCTTTGAGTCCAGTCTCACAACGCGATGGAAGGATCCTTCTTCTCTCATTGTAGACCAGAAGCATCGCTTTAGCCAAACCTTTAATGTGTCCATTTAGCAAGTTTATAAAACAAACAAATATCCAAGAACTGAACACCCAGGGAGAAAAGACCTCCTGCTAGAAATAAAGAGGGGTCAGCAACCTTGGTCCCTCTATAACCCCCCCCCCCCACCCAATTCCGCTCAATGCTCATACTGAGCTGGTTCAGCATCATGGGACATCTGAGAGGGCCAAGGTTGCTGACCTGAATCCCAAACTCCGCGACGTCCCTGCTGAAAGTCTATAGCCTACAAATCCCAGAATTCTTTAGTAGCAATACAATCATGGGCGTTGTAGTTCAGGAGCACCAGGAGAGGCCAAAATCGGAGATCTGTGCCCTCGTCTGACAGCAAGTCCACCCCACCTTGATCTAGAGGGGGGGGGGGTTCGTTCAGCAATTTTAAGCATTCCTCTAATTCCCATGATGCTCAGCTATTCATCAAGTTCACAGAAACCAGATTTTGGTTCTTTTACATTTCCCATGAGGGACAGGGCTGCGGCCCCCAGGTAGAGGTACAATGCATTCAGGGTGTGGGTGTATGACAGAGCTGCACAGCACCGAGTCTGTAAACTCAGAAATGGCGTCAGTAATCGCTGGCTGTAAAGAGGAGACTTTGTTGAAAATGACATTTTATTGATTATAAAGGGCCCCGATAGGGTGCGATTATTTGCTTTAATGGGGTGGAGAGAGAAGCCGGACAGAATCTGGTTACACAGAAAAGCATCAAACCCCATACATTCCATATACTGCAACATTAAATCAACACCGGCGTGCGCAGCGCGTTACAGCATACGTCAACAGGTATAGAAACACAAGAAACCAGGAGTCCGTCTGGATCCACACAATGTCACCAGGATCAATGTCACAGGGACGCAACCACATTACTTGCGCTTTACAGAAACAGAAACCCATTATGCCGTTTGCAGGTAAAAAGGAAAAACACAAAAAACAACCAGACCCTCGCTTCTATTTTGGGAGTTTTTCAAATGATGCAAAACCTACCAAAACCTTATGGGGAGTTTTACTTTGTGACTGTGCTTTATCTTCTACAGTATTTAACAGTTACTGAGGAGGGAATTTTAGATACGGCTGCAGGGGGTGTATTGTGATCTCCAGGTTGAGAGAAGACAGGGAGCTTAAAAGTCTTCTAATCTACCCCCTGGTGATGTCCTTTGAATACATCCCACACAATACAAATGATGTGAGTCGGTGACTGCCCCAGTCACTCCATTCTATGACCAAAGCCACACAGTGACGAGCAAGTGATGGAAAAATACTGGGGGGGGGGGGGGGGGGGGGGGGGCAGATAACTAAATAGCACAGTGGATGCACCCAGTGATCCCCATTCCTAGACTACATCACTGGGAAACCTAAAGTAGTTTTTTTTTTTTTTTTAAATAGGGGGGGGGGGGGGTTCAGATAGATTCACAGAAACGCTCTCTGAAAATCAGCCTCACCGGATTATGCTGTTGTCAAATAACAACCACAATTGGAATGTTCCATTTTCACGTTAACAGTTCTATCCGGGCAGGCCGCGTAATCGCTTACATACAGAAAAAAATGGCGTCGCGCCTGTACTCAGAGCAAGAGCCCTGTTCATGTATAAAACATAAGGCCGTGTAATTGCTCATTATTATAGTACATTCCGTACAAGGTATCACAGGTAAGGGATCCGCCCCCTCCGAAATACACTATAAACCTCAAAATACCCAGGACAGACTTGAAAACGAGAGAAATCTCAATGTATCCTTCCTGGTAAAAGGAGATTCGGCGGCTCACTGGCGGGAAGGCAAATCCAGAAGATCAACAGGAACAAGCTCCTAGAATCTTACCAGCAGTGACTCCTAAACATGGATAACCCAACAAGTCTACATGAAAACCCCCATATGCCGGGGCCAGGAACCGTCACGTGGGGTGATCAAGGAGCGGTTGGCTCCCAAGATGGATTTCCCCATCGGAGGGAACGCTAACTCATTCTTCTGCAGAAAATCAATGAGGGAATAAAGTGATGTTAAGAATGATTGTGTAAATACAGAGGAGGAGCAGCGGAGAAACGAGGCGGCTCAGGACTGGAACGGGCCACTCCGGCACGATTGCCACCGTGTAAATAAGAGGCATTGTTTAATTGGAGTCACAGCCCTAAATACAAACATCCAATGCCTTCCCGGACGGCTCTACAAGAATAATGGCCGAGCAAACACAATAAAGTCAACCGCCTCAAACACGCAGCCTTCAGAGAAGAGGGTTTCCAGGAAACAGCGTCGCAAGCCAACTGGATGGTCCAGTTTACCTGCTGGGATGGGAAGTCACAGATCGCCCATCCCTGGACCTTTGAAGCTCTTCCACCAAATCGCTGCAGGATAAAAACTACTCCAATGCCTTCGCCGGCTCCCTCTTGTCCTGGAAGATCATCTTACCCTCACCAGTAACAGGATCCATGGCAGAGGTCTCAAACGGGTCATGTGAAACCCACTGACCACTTTGATTTCTCAGAACAGGTGGAGAGGTCTTGAGGAACAGGAGTGAATAGTTCCATCATAAGAACATTCTGTATAATGGATTCAGTGGATGGTGACGTGATTCCAGGTTAGCGTTCAGAGCTTGTCCACTCTATGCTACAACAAACAGGTTAAACGTTATTTCAAAGCCAGAGAATGGATGCCGGGCAAGGACAGTTCGGCTTGGTCGCACTGTTTGGGGAACCCTTCTAAATAAGGAGAGAAGGATTCCAGGACAGACATGTTGGTGGAGGATTAATCGTGACGACAACAAACCTGCGTGGCACCAAATGCTCCCACCAGTACTGGATGAGGAGTCCACATCTATTCAATACATCAGGTGTCGGCAACAATGATCCTCCAGATGTTTTGGAACTACATTGCCCCATGCTGTGGATGCGATCGTTCCAAAACATCTGGGAGGGCCAAGGTTGCCGATCGCTGTCCTACACGACCTTGCAAAAGCTGTCCGTGAGGTAGAAGGGACATCATCCCATCAGATGGGCAGGTTTTTGTCTCGAGTTCCTCCTCTCGTTCTGGCATTTGTGCATTTTTCCACACACACTAATTATATATATATATATATATAATCAGTGGCTTCTCTTTGTGCTGTCTTTAGGAGACGAGACGTCTCACACTGTAGGATATTCCTGTTGGAGAGGATTCGGGTAGACGAGTCGATCTGGTGGCATCGGAGTTGGTGGTCCCCAGGTTTAAGCTTTCCTGCCCTCACATGCCATCGTACAGTTGGTTTTGTTATTTGTTGAAGTTTCACATTGATCACGGTTGGAGGTTTGGGACAGAACAAGGAAGTTTCTTTTGAGGTTGAATGAGGAACTTGCAGATATTTGCACTTTCACAGTGAAAAACCTGTAGAATTGCGTTATGGAGGGATAGAAGGGACGGAAGATCTAACGTGATACTGAAGGTGGAAAGGACCAGATGAGCGGTTATGGTGAACGTACTCACAGCGGCCCACCGAGTCCACGCGACTGGCCAATCTTGTGCAGGTTCAGAAATTAAGCGCCACCTTTTTTTGGAGTTATTCCACTGGTGGCATTTCGAAATGAAGGTAAATGTGGTTCTACAACAATTCAAACATTTATCAGTGTCCAAGAAAGTGAATGTTTTATAACATTAAGAACGGAAGTTGTTTTTTTTGGTAAAAACGTGAAGGTGTAGTAATGTCTATATTGGTTGATGGAATGGAACATGGGTTTTCTCAGAGGAGAAACGGAGACAAAACCAGCTGTCGAGGTGAAGAAATCCTACGGATTAAGAAGGTTTGTGAACCATTCAATCCAGTTTCCTGGAGACGGACAACAGGGAAACCAGCAGTTTCCAGCATGAGTCCATGAGTTGCTCATCTTGAAGGACACGGAGACCTGAACCTGAGCAGGTCATGGTTATAGGAGACGTGACATATGGAGAGCAAGCGGAAACGTGGCACAAGTGAACTTTTCTTGTGTTGGAGACCAGATTTATCTCGGACTATGGAGCACGGGCAGCAAGCAGTGAAACGGGCAGATTTCTGATGTGACCCGACAAGCCAAGATAGACTTGACACCTCCTGGACATTGGACAGTAGAGGATCCAGAGGCAATGTTGTGGTGTAGATGCTTTCTTTGGGTTCCCCAATACACAGACACCTCTTGCCCCCTTCTTTGTCGATTTGCGCAGAGCATCTACTTTTGCAGCAGACGTATCCGGGGCAAATTGGGCTGGACCTCGTACGTCATATGGAATAAGAAGGCCAGAATTCCCATAGTACGGTTCCCCATTTGTAGCAGAACATGGGATTCTTCTGGCTGGTTGGACCTGTGCTCATCATGGTCCAGCAGCTCCTGGCAAAACCCAGCAAATCGTATCAGGATAACTGGAAGACCAGCCATGTTTTCCTGAACACGTCACTAGATCATGCAGAAGGGAGCACAGGGAAAAGTGCTGCCCTGCAACATGTATAACTCATATGCTGCTGGAAGGAAGTCAAGGCAGGTCACCTGGGATTCCTTACCTGCAGCGTATGGATTATACATGTCGCAGGGTGGCATTTTACACGCACTGCCCCTCAGCATGAATAAATTGTGTCCATGAAAACATGGGAACCCAACGATCAGCTTTGGGATCTTTATGGTCTGGTGGAATTCCATGGAGACAGTGATCGGAAAGGTGAGGAGTAAACGGAAGAGCATTGTGTGGCTTTATCTGCTGCCGAGGCTTAAAAAGAACAAAAGGAGCCCCCGCCCCACCTCCGCTGCGATGCCTTGCCCTAACCTGAGGGGGGCGCCGTTTACCAAAACACCCTATACGTGCAGAATGATGTCATAGTATCAGTGGAAAAGTAAAAAAATGATTAGAATGCGGGGGGGGGGGGTCAAACATGAGGTCACATGTCAGTCGGTGACACATGCCAGGAGTGATGACATTTCTCTTACATATTAACAGACGCCATCGAGCCCAGCTTTATTTATAAATCACATATTAACCGGATTTTATCAGGTCGTATTAACACCGGGGGGGGGGGGGGGCACTTACTGCGTTACACACGGTGCAGGGCAGGAGTCAGCGGACTTTTTGTTTTGTAACCACATCTCCCATGATGCTCAGCCAACCTAGTGAGTCGCTGAGCAAGTTTAGCAAGATATTTTGGAGGCCAAGGCTGCTGACCACCAATGGTGAGGAGGGGACATGAACCTCTCTGACCTGGAGGCTGTGCAGCAGAGTCCAGCAACCTCAAACCTCCAGATGATTTGGAACCAAGATGCCCACTCAGGTTGGCTGAGCCTCATGGGAGACGTAGTTCCCAAACATCTAGGAGGGTGGAGGTTGTTGTCCCATCATGGGAGCCGAGCGACTGGACCAGCGACCAGAAGCAAAGCCCGGGTTTAGCAGAAGCTCAGGTCGTCAGGAAGTGCATTTTATTCATTTAATTAACGCAAACACGGCTCGTTTGTCGTAGAGCGAGTCCAAAAAGAGGGCGCGAGGGGACAGCAAGGCGCCGGCGAATTCACCAATTTAGGGACATGGCACGGAGTTCGCACCATGCAGGACAATGGGCTTCCAGACAATGTTTCCACCATATAGTTTCTGTCCTTCGGGAATCGTGGGTGTTTCACCGCGGTTTCTGGCGACGTAATTGAGTCAAACATTGGTTTCCAGGTTTATGGGACGTCGCCGGAGACCACCGTAAAATCACCGATTATTCACCGGCGAGACAGTAACGACAAATAGCAGCAGCTACACAAGAAGAAACGCTGAATCATGGAATTTCCTGCGCTGGAACAAAAGGGTAACCAGACCTGCAACAATAAACAGCGGCGTTTAGTGAATGACTCCCTAAGAGGACAGAAGGCCAGGGACGGACAGCTCCTACCCCAGCGTCATCTCAGACACGTCCAGCGATGGAACAGGATCTCCGGCTGCTCCGACAAGATTCCCACAGCCCGTCCTACCCACGCAGATTAACAAAACCATCTCAGTGGCCGCTGCCGAGCCCAGAAGCTGCCGGGAAGCACTTCTTGGGTACGGGGTGTCCACGGATCATTCCACGCGCATCCCACACATAGAAGCCACAAGCTTAGACATCCCCAGCACATGGACCAGCAGAGACACACCGGCTATTCGGCGCGACTGGCTTCACCGTCTGAGTGGATCCTGGTCTCCCCACAGGTCCCGCGCCAACCCTGGCCTCCTGGTAATCCACTACTATGCAACTACAGCTCCCATGATCCACTGGGAGAAGCCACCCCCTGCTATAACAGAAAACCCGTCTGAGCGCGCGAGGATCCAGAATATTCTCTGCGGAGAATCACGATAAGAAATGGGGAAGTAAAAGCCGCCACAGCGACAGATACGGGATCTGGAGGAGCGCTCAGTCACCACACAGCGGGACTCGAAGGGTTAAAAAGCATGAACAGCAGAAGCGCGCGCTCATTATCCCTCCAAAAATAAAGATAGGAAAGGAGGCGCGGGGGCCAGACTAACAGGTGGCTGTAACACCGACACACACACCGACACACACACCGACACACACACCGACACACACACCGACAGAGCAGGACTTTGATTCCGGATATGATCCTCACAGCAGGTCGGGTGACTGTAAGGTGAATGAGAGGATTCACACACAATACCGTGACTTCAAGGAGTCACCGCGCGCCGCCACTCAGACAGAAGCCCACAGAGCTTGCAATCCGTGCTGTAACGTCGCTGTATTAGAGATGGGAACGTTTAAACTCACGTATCCTCAGCAAGTCACAACCTGAAGATCAGACCCCCCCCCCCCGCCATCACCTGGAATAACAGACCCCCCCCCCCCCGCCAGGGAAGCAGACTCCTACATTAATCATACATTGGCCAAGCTCCATCATAAATGCCCCCGCCAGCGCCTCGCAGAGGAACTGCTCCCGGTCACACTCAGGTCCGGAGTCCCTCACTGAGAATACTCTGTACAGCGCGCGCCAACATCCCACCACTGCCCAACAGCGCGCGTCCCCAACCCATACATCCCACCGCTGCCCAACAGCGCGTCCCCCACCCATACATCCCACCGCTGCCCAACAGCGCGCGTCCCCACCCATACATCCCACCGCTGCCCAACAGCGCGCGTCCCCCACCCATACATCCCACCGCTGCCCAACAGCGCGCGTCCCCACCCATACATCCCACCACTGCCCAACAGCGCGCATCCCCACCCATACATCCCACCACTGCCCCACAGCGCGCGTCCCCCACCCATACATCCCACCACTGCCCCACAGCGCGCGTCCCCACCCATACATCCCACCACTGCCCCACAGCGCGCGTCCCCCACCCATACATCCCACCACTGCCCCACAGCGCGCGTCCCCACCCATACATCCCACCACTGCCCCACAGCGCGCGTCCCCCACCCATACATCCCACCGCTGCCAACAGCGCGCGTCCCCACCCATACATCCCACCACTGCCCCACAGCGCGCGTCCCCCCCCATACATCCCACCACTGCCCCACAGCGCGCGTCCCCCACCCATACATCCCACCGCTGCCCCACAGCGCGCGTCCCCCACCCATACATCCCACCGCTGCCCAACAGCGCGCGTCCCCACCCATACATCCCACCACTGCCCAACAGGACGCGTCCCCCCCAATACATCCCACCACTGCCCAACAGGACGCGTCCCCCACCCATACATCCCACCACTGCCCAACAGCGCACATCCCCACCCATATATACCACCAACATGCCACCTGACCCACGGCACGGACCAACATGCCACCACTGACCCACGGTGCGCGCCAACATGCCACCACTGACCCACGGCGCGCGCCAACATGCCACCACTGACCCACGGCGCGCGCCAACATGCCACCACTGACCCACGGCGCGCGCCAACATGCCACCACTGACCCACGGCGCGCGCCAACATGCCACCACTGACCCGGCACAGAAAAGGTTAACCTCACACACTGCTGACAAACACCGAACCATAACATGAAACACAATAACAGTAATTTGTGGCGCAGACAGACACAAAGTAACAGCAGCTGCCAGAATCTCCCCCCCCCATCATCCAGAGGGTCTGAGCTGCCAGAATCTCCCCCCCCCATCATCCAGAGGGTCTGAGCTGCCAGAATCTCCCCCCCCCATCATCCAGAGGGTCTGAGCTGCCAGAATCTCCCCCCCCCATCATCCAGAGGGTCTGAGCTGCCAGAATCTCCCCCCCCCCATCATCCAGAGGGTCTGAGCTGCCAGAATCTCCCCCCCCCATCATCCAGAGGGTCTGAGCTGCCAGAATCTCCCCCCCCCATCATCCAGAGGGTCTGAGCTGCCAGAATCCCCCCCCCCTCCAGAGGGTCTGAGCTGCCAGAATCCCCCCCCCCTCCAGAGGGTCTGAGCTGCCAGAATCCCCCCCCTCCAGAGGGTCTGAGCTGCCAGAATCCCCCCCCCCTCCAGAGGGTCTGAGCTGCCAGAATCCCCCCCCCACATCAGAGGGTCTGAGCTGCCATGCAAAGCCCAACACACTGCCCCCAGAGCCTAGGGCTACCAACTGGCAGAAAGTGGCCACTGAGTCCCAACACACAGTAAAGAGTGGGAGGTTTGGGGCAGATTGTAAAAACCTGCTCCTACAGGAAAGGGTTAACAGAGAATTCACTTTTTTTGTTTATAGGTTTTAGAATAAACTTTATGGGTTTATTATTTTTAGTTGTAACAGCCCCCCCCCAGCACGTGACCTCACATGGAGGAGGATTGCATCAGATCCCCCCCCCCAGCTATCAGGACATACGAGGGGGGGGGGTCACAGGGCAGAGGGGGGGGGGAGGGTCACAGGGCAGAGGGGGGGTGTCACAGGCAGAGGGGGGGTGTCACAGGGCAGAGGGGGGGGGTCGCGGGGGGGGGGTGTCACAGGGCAGGGGGTTGTCACAGGGCATACGAGGGGGGTGTCACAGGGCAGGGGGGTGTCACAGGGCAGAGGGGGGGTGTCACAGGCAGAGGGGGGGTGTCACAGGGCAGAGGGGGGGGGTGTCACAGGGCAGAGGGGGGGTGTCACAGGACAGGGGGGGTGTCACAGACATACGAGGGGGGGTCACAGGCAGAGGGGGGGGGGTCACAGGACATACGAGGGGGGGGGGTCACAGGAGAGGGGGGGGTCACAGGGCAGGGGGGGGGGGGTCACATGGCAGAGGGGGGGGTCACAGGACAGAGGGGGGGGGCACAGGGCAGAGGGGGGGGGGTCACAGGACACTCACCTCCAGGATCTCGTCCAGGTCGCTCTTGCTCAGACACTTGTACTTGCTCAGGATCCGCACCTTGAAGTTCTCGTAGTCCTTGGTCGCCCGTTTCCAGTTGGGCTCCTCCAGCACCTGGAAGATAGCCGCCCCTATGGACAGGTAGAAGATGATGGCAGATGCCAGGATGGGACCCCTGTCCACCATGACGCCCCCTGGGCTCTTACAGCTGTCAGGGGGGAGGCAGCATGGAGGGAGCTGTGAAACAAGAAGCCCCCTGTGCTGCCGGGTGAATGAGCTGCCCCCCTGCCCATGCGCACTGAGCCTGGAGGGGAGCCAGCTGCCACCTGCATGGACACCCCCACAGCAGGGATAGGGGGGTGCTGTGTGCCCCTTTAAATCACGGGGGGAGGGGTGCTCTGTGCCCCTTTAAATCACGGGGGGAGGGGGTGCTCTGTGCCCCTTTAAATCACGGGGGGAGGGGGGGGGGTTGCTGTGTTTGGGGTGTTGAGTCCTGGCTGGGCGCACAGACACGTGTCTGCCGGAGCTGCTGCTGCACTGACTGGGCTGAGCTTCACTCACTTTATATCTGTACAGCAACCAGTGAGGAGGAGATAGAGAGGACACACCCAGCCAGCACCAACGGGACAGGCTCACCCAGCCAGCACCAACGGGACAGGCTCACCCAGCCAGCACCAACGGGACAGGCTCACCCAGCCAGCACCAACGGGACAGGCTCACCCAGCCAGCACCAACGGACAGGCTCACCCAGCCAGCACCAACGGGACAGGCTCACCCAGCCACCAGAACGGGACAGGCTCACCCAGCCAGCACCAACGGGACACGCTCACCCAGCCAGCACCAACGGGACAGGCTCACCCAGCCACCAGCAACGGGACAGGCTCACCCAGCCAGCACCAACGGGACAGGCTCACCCAGCCACCAGCAACGGGACAGGCTCACCCAGCCAGCACCAACGGGACACGCTCACCCAGCCAGCACCAACGGGACAGGCTCCCCCAGCCAGCACCAACGGGACAGGCTCCCCCAGCCAGCACCAACGGGACAGGCTCACCCAGCCACCAGCAACGGGACAGGCTCACCCAGCCAGCACCAACGGGACAGGCTCACCCAGCCACCAGCAACGGGACAGGCTCACCCAGCCACCAGCAACGGACAGGCTCACCCAGCCAGCACCAACGGGACAGGCTCACCCAGCCAGCACCAACGGGACAGGCTCACCCAGCCACCAGCAACGGGACAGGCTCACCCAGCCAGCACCAACGGGACACGCTCACCCAGCCAGCACCAACGGGACAGGCTCACCCAGCCACCAGCAACGGGACAGGCTCACCCAGCCAGCACCAACGGGACAGGCTCACCCAGCCACCAGCAACGGGACAGGCTCACCCAGCCAGCACCAACGGGACAGGCTCCCCCAGCCAGCACCAACGGGACAGGCTCCCCCAGCCAGCACCAACGGGACAGGCTCCCCCAGCCAGCACCAACGGGACAGGCTCACCCAGCCACCAGCAACGGGACAGGCTCACCCAGCCAGCACCAACGGGACAGGCTCACCCAGCCACCAGCAACGGGACAGGCTCACCCAGCCAGCACCAACGGGACAGGCTCACCCAGCCACCAGCAACGGGACAGGCTCACACCCACCTAGCCAGAATCAACAGGACAGGCTCATACTCCAACCCAGCCAGGATCACCAGGACAGGCTCACTCACCGCCAGGAACACTCTCCAGGGCTCTGCATATTATATATCGCTCTCTGCTTGATATCTATCTGATCTGACGTTGTATGTGTCTATATATAATATAGCTCTGCATGTGTCTATATATAATATAGCTCTGCATGTGTCTATATATAATATAGCTCTGCATGTGTCTATATATAATATAGCTCTGTATGTGTCTATATATAATATAGCTCTGCATGTGTCTATATATAATATAGCTCTGCATGTGTCTATATATAATATAGCTCTGCATGTGTCTATATATAATATAGCTCTGCATGTGTCTATATATAATATAGCTCTGTATGTGTCTATATATAATATAGCTCTGCATGTGTCTATATATAATATAGCTCTGCATGTGTCTATATATAATATAGCTCTGCATGTGTCTATATATAATATAGCTCTGTATGTGTCTATATATAATATAGCTCTGTATGTGTCTATATATAATATAGCTCTGTATGTGTCTATATATAATATAGCTCTGTATGTGTCTATATATAATATAGCTCTGTATGTGTCTATATATAATATAGCTCTGCATGTGTCTATATATAATATAGCTCTGTATGTGTCTATATATAATATAGCTCTGTATGTGTCTATATATAATATAGCTCTGTATGTGTCTATATATAATATAGCTCTGTATGTGTCTATATATAATAGCTCTGCATGTGTCTATATAATAATATAGCTCTGCTCTGCATGTGTCTATATATAATATAGCTCTGCATGTGTCTATATATAATATAGCTCTGTATGTGTCTATATATAATATAGCTCTGCATGTGTCTATATATAATATAGCTCTGCATGTGTCTATATATAATATAGCTCTGTATGTGTCTATATATAATATAGCTCTGTATGTGTCTATATATAATATAGCTCTGTATGTGTCTATATATAATATAGCTCTGTATGTGTCTATATATAATAGCTCTGCATGTGTCTATATATAATATAGCTCTGCATGTGTCTATATATAATATAGCTCTGCATGTGTCTATATATAATATAGCTCTGCATGTGTCTATATATAATATAGCTCTGCATGTGTCTATATATAATATAGCTCTGCATGTGTCTATATATAATATAGCTCTGCATGTGTCTATATATAATATAGCTCTGTATGTGTCTATATATAATATAGCTCTGTATGTGTCTATATATAATATAGCTCTGCATGTGTCTATATATAATATAGCTCTGTATGTGTCTATATATAATATAGCTCTGTATGTGTCTATATATAATATAGCTCTGTATGTGTCTATATATAATATAGCTCTGTATGTGTCTATATATAATATAGCTCTGCATGTGTCTATATATAATATAGCTCTGCATGTGTCTATATATAATATAGCTCTGCATGTGTCTATATATAATATAGCTCTGCATGTGTCTATATATATATATAGCTCTGCATGTGTCTATATATAATATAGCTCTGCATGTGTCTATATATAATATAGCTCTGCATGTGTCTATATATAATATAGCTCTGTATGTGTCTATATATAATATAGCTCTGTATGTGTCTATATATAATATAGCTCTGCATGTGTCTATATATAATATAGCTCTGTATGTGTCTATATATAATATAGCTCTGTATGTGTCTATATATAATATAGCTCTGTATGTGTCTATATATAATATAGCTCTGTATGTGTCTATATATAATATAGCTCTGCATGTGTCTATATATAATATAGCTCTGCATGTGTCTATATATAATATAGCTCTGCATGTGTCTATATATAATATAGCTCTGCATGTGTCTATATATAATATAGCTCTGCATGTGTCTATATATAATATAGCTCTGCATGTGTCTATATATAATATAGCTCTGTATGTGTCTATATATAATATAGCTCTGTATGTGTCTATATATAATATAGCTCTGCATGTGTCTATATATAATATAGCTCTGCATGTGTCTATATATAATATAGCTCTGCATGTGTCTATATATAATATAGCTCTGCATGTGTCTATATATAATATAGCTCTGTATGTGTCTATATAATATAGCTCTGTATGTGTCTATATAATATAGCTCTGCATGTGTCTATATATATATATAGCTCTGCATGTGTCTATATATAATATAGCTCTGTATGTGTCTATATATAATATAGCTCTGTATGTGTCTATATATAATATAGCTCTGCATGTGTCTATATATAATATAGCTCTGTATGTGTCTATATATAATATAGCTCTGTATGTGTCTATATATAATATAGCTCTGTATGTGTCTATATATAATATAGCTCTGTATGTGTCTATATATAATATAGCTCTGCATGTGTCTATATATAATATAGCTCTGCATGTGTCTATATATAATATAGCTCTGCATGTGTCTATATATAATATAGCTCTGCATGTGTCTATATATAATATAGCTCTGCATGTGTCTATATATAATATAGCTCTGCATGTGTCTATATATAATATAGCTCTGCATGTGTCTATATATAATATAGCTCTGTATGTGTCTATATATAATATAGCTCTGTATGTGTCTATATATAATATAGCTCTGCATGTGTCTATATATAATATAGCTCTGCATGTGTCTATATATAATAGCTCTGCATGTGTCTATATATAATATAGCTCTGCATGTGTCTATATATAATATAGCTCTGTATGTGTCTATATAATATAGCTCTGTATGTGTCTATATATAATATAGCTCTGCATGTGTCTATATATAATATAGCTCTGCATGTGTCTATATATAATATAGCTCTGCATGTGTCTATATATAATATAGCTCTGCATGTGTCTATATATATAATATAGCTCTGTATGTGTCTATATATAATATAGCTCTGCATGTGTCTATATATAATATAGCTCTGTATGTGTCTATATATAATATAGCTCTGTATGTGTCTATATATAATATAGCTCTGCATGTGTCTATATAATATAGCTCTGCATGTGTCTATATATAATATAGCTCTGCATGTGTCTATATATAATATAGCTCTGTATGTGTCTATATATAATATAGCTCTATATGTGTCTATATATAATATAGCTCTGCATGTGTCTATATATAATATAGCTCTGCATGTGTCTATATATAATATAGCTCTGTATGTGTCTATATAATATAGCTCTGTATGTGTCTATATATAATATAGCTCTGTATGTGTCTATATATAATATAGCTCTGTATGTGTCTATATATAATATAGCTCTGTATGTGTCTATATATAATATAGCTCTGCATGTGTCTATATATAATATAGCTCTGCATGTGTCTATATATAATATAGCTCTGCATGTGTCTATATATAATATAGCTCTGTATGTGTCTATATATAATATAGCTCTGTATGTGTCTATATATAATATAGCTCTGCATGTGTCTATATATAATATAGCTCTGTATGTGTCTATATATAATATAGCTCTGCATGTGTCTATATATAATATAGCTCTGTATGTGTCTATATATAATATAGCTCTGTATGTGTCTATATATAATATAGCTCTGTATGTGTCTATATATAATATAGCTCTGTATGTGTCTATATAATATAGCTCTGTATGTGTCTATATATAATATAGCTCTGTATGTGTCTATATATAATATAGCTCTGTATGTGTCTATATAATATAGCTCTGTATGTGTCTATATATAATATAGCTCTGCATGTGTCTATATATAATATAGCTCTGCATGTGTCTATATATAATATAGCTCTGTATGTGTCTATATAATATAGCTCTGTATGTGTCTATATAATATAGCTCTGCATGTGTCTATATATAATATAGCTCTGTATGTGTCTATATAATATAGCTCTGTATGTGTCTATATAATATAGCTCTGCATGTGTCTATATATAATATAGCTCTGTATGTGTCTATATAATATAGCTCTGCATGTGTCTATATATAATATAGCTCTGTATGTGTCTATATAATATAGCTCTGTATGTGTCTATATAATATAGCTCTGCATGTGTCTATATATAATATAGCTCTGCATGTGTCTATATATAATATAGCTCTGTATGTGTCTATATAATATAGCTCTGTATGTGTCTATATAATATAGCTCTGCATGTGTCTATATATAATATAGCTCTGCATGTGTCTATATATAATATAGCTCTGCATGTGTCTATATATATATAGCTCTGTATGTGTCTATTATAATATAGCTCTGTATGTGTCTTATATAATATAGCTCTGCATGTGTCTATATATAATATAGCTCTGCATGTGTCTATATATAATATAGCTCTGTATGTGTCTATATATATATAGCTCTGTATGTGTCTATTATAATATAGCTCTGTATGTGTCTTATATAATATAGCTCTGCATGTGTCTATATATAATATAGCTCTGCATGTGTCTATATATAATATAGCTCTGTATGTGTCTATATATAATATAGCTCTGTATGTGTCTATATATAATATAGCTCTGCATGTGTCTATATATAATATAGCTCTGTATGTGTCTATATATAATATAGCTCTGTATGTGTCTATATATAATATAGCTCTGCATGTGTCTATATATAATATAGCTCTGCATGTGTTTATATATAATATAGCTCTGCATGTGTCTATATATAATATAGCTCTGTATGTGTCTATATATAATATAGCTCTGTATGTGTCTATATATAATAAAAGGCTGTTTGTATCTATATAATATAGGGCTGTATGTGTCTATATAATATAGGGCTGTATGTGTCTATATAATATAGCTCTGTATGTGTCTATATAATATAGCTCTGTATGTGTCTATATAATATAGGGCTGTATGTGTCTATATAATCTAGGGCTGTATGTGTCTATATAATATTGGGCTGTATGTGTCTATATATAATATAGGGCTGTATGTGTCTATCAGGGTTATTCCGAGAGCGTGAAAAGCAGGAGAATGGAAAATTCTAGGTCAAAATAGTCGATTTGGAAAGTGAGATGAAAGGGAGAATTTTTCTGGTTTGGCTAATTTAACCTAGAATTTTTCATTCTCCTGCTTTTCACGCTCTCTGAATAACCCTGTATATATAATATAGCTCTGCATGTGTCTATATAATATAGCTCTGTATGTGTCTATATATAATATAGCTCTGTATGTGTCTATATATAATATAGCTCTACGTGTGTTTTATATATAATATAGCTCTGCATGTGTCTCTATATAATATAGCTCTGTATGTGTCTATATATAATATAGCTCTGCATGTGTCTATATATAATATAGCTCTGTATGTGTCTATATATAATATAGCTCTGCATGTGTCTATATATAATATAGCTCTGCATGTGTCTATATATAATATAGCTCTGCATGTGTCTATATATAATATAGCTCTGCATGTGTCTATATATAATATAGCTCTGTATGTGTCTATATATAATATAGCTCTGTATGTGTTAATATAATATAGCTCTGTATGTGTCTATATATAATATAGCTCTGTATGTATCTATATAGAATATAACACTGTATCATATGTATCTATATATAATATAGCTTTGTATCATGTGTCTATATAGAATATAGGGCTGTATGTTTCTATATATAATATAGCTCTGCATGTGTCTATATAATATAGCTCTGTATGTGTCTATATATAATATAGCTCTGCATGTGTCTATATATAATATAGCTCTGTATGTGTCTATATATAATATAGCTCTGTATGTGTCTATATATAATATAGCTCTGCATGTGTCTATATATAATATAGCTCTGTATGTGTCTATATATAATATAGCTCTGCATGTGTCTATATATAATATAGCTCTGCATGTGTCTATATATAATATAGCTCTGCATGTGTTTATATATAATATAGCTCTGCATGTGTCTATATATAATATAGCTCTGTATGTGTCTATATATAATATAGCTCTGTATGTGTCTATATATAATATAGCTCTGTATGTGTCTATATATACTGCTAATTAAATTAATATACAGTTGTGTTCAAAATTATTCAACCCCCACTGAAATTGAGTGTTTTGGCCAGTTTGACATTGATTTTGATCATTCAGTCATCTTGCTTACAATTAAATCAAAGAGGCACGTGTAGGTCAGACAAATATAACATAACATTTATAATGAAATAACCACAAATGTCTTTTCTGTGCTCACATCATTATCAGTTTTATTCAACCCCCAAGTGACATTCAATCTTAGTACTTAGTACAACATCCTTTTACAGTTATAACAGCTTTTAAACGTGAAGCATAGCTTGACACAAGTGTCTTGCAGCCATCTACGGGTATCTTCGCCCATTCGTCATGGGCAAAAGCCTCCAGTTCAGTCACATTCTTAGGCTTGCGCACTGCAACTGCTTTCTTTAAGTCCCACCAGAGGTTCTCAATCGGATTTAAGTCAAGTGACTGCGATGGCCACTCCAAAATGTTCCAGCCTTTAATCTGCAACCATGCTCTAGTGGACTTGGAGTTATGCTTGGGATCATTGTCCTGTTGAAAGCTCCAACGTCTCCCAAGCCTCAGGTTTGTGACAGACTGCATCACATTGTCATCCAATATCTCCTGGTACTGAAGAGAATTCATGGTACCTTGCACACGCTGAAGCTTCCCTGTACCTGCAGAAGCAAAACAGCCCCAAAGCATGATTGACCCCCGCCATGCTTCACAGTAGGCAAGGTGTTCTTTTCTTCATAGGCCTTGTTCTTCCTCCTCCAAACATAGCGTTGATCCATGGGCCCAAACAGTTCTAATTTTGTTTCATCAGTCCACAGAACACTATCCCAAAACTTCTGTGGTTTGTCCACATGACTTTTGGCATACTGCAGTCGACTCTTCTTATTCTTTGGAGACAGCAAGGGGGTGCGCCTGGGAGTTCTGGCATGGAGGCCTTCATTACGCAGTGTGCGCCGTATTGTCTGAGCTGAAACTTCAGTACCCACATCTGACAAATCTTTTCTCAGTTCCTCAGCAGTCACACGGGGACTTTTCTCCACTCTACGCTTCAGGTAGCGCACAGCAGTCGAAGTCAGCATCTTCTTTCTGCCACCAGGTAGCGTTTCAACAGTGCCCTTTGCCTTGAATTTGCGAATGATGCTTCCTATGGTCTCTCTTGGTATGTTTAACATCTTTGCAATCTTCTTATAGCCATTGTCCTTCCTGTGAAGAGTAATCACCTCTTCTCTTGTCTTCCTGGACCATTCTCCTGACTTCACCATGTTTGTAACCACACCAGTAAATGTCTAGAAGGAGCTGAGTATCACAGTCATTTTAAAGCTGCCTAATTGGTGCTTATTATGCTTTATTGCTGCTCCGTGACATCCACAGGTGTTATCAATACCTGATTGAAAACACTTGAATGAACCTCTGTTCTTCAGAGTGGTAGTCTTTAAGGGGTTGAATAATTGTGTCAATGAAGAATTCACAAAAGAAACATTTACTACTGTATTACAAAACCAATTGATGTCATTTTAGTTGCATATGGTTCTTTAAAAAGTCCTTGTAGGATTTCATTCTGAATACAATTACAAATGTACACTAAATTCCCTAAAACCCTTTACAGCATTGGGGGTTGAATCATTTTGAACACAACTGTATATCCTACTAATTCCCCCCCTAATGCCTCCCCACCTCATGACTTCTCTGTCGTGGTTGATGGTATCACTATCTTCCCATCAAGCCAGGTTCGCTGCCTTGGAGTTACACTTGACTCTGCTCTTTCCTTTAACCCCCACATCCAGTCTCTTTTCTCCTCCTGCCGATTCCAACTGCGTAATATTATAATATTTCCAGAATTAGACCATTTCTTACCACTGATACGACAAAGCAACTCATCCATGCCCTGATAATCTCCCGACTCGACTATTGTAATAATCTTCTAGTTGGCCTCCCTCTCTCCCGCCTCTCCCCCCTACAATCCATTCTGAACACCTCCGCCAGGCTCATCCATCTCACCCACCGCTCTGTCTCTGCGCTCCTCTCTGCGAGTCCCTTCACTGGCTCCCCATCCACCTCACCCCCTGCTCTGTCTCTGCTGCTCCCCTCTGCGAGTCCCTTCACTGGCTCCCCATCCACCGCACCCGCCGCTCTGTCTCTGCTGCTCCCTCTGCGAGTCCCTTGAGTTGTTTGGTTCGATGTGTTCGGAGTTCGATTCGAACATCGCCAGTTCGTATGTTCGCGAACTTCAAACATTTCCGCGTGTTCACCGCATGTTCGCCCACAATGGACCACAATGCACTTTTCCACTGGCCCGAAGCTTGTAATTGGCTACAGTCTTGCACCTGACCGCAGGTCAGGTGCAAGACTATACCAATCACGGCTCAGAGTCCTGATTGGGCAAATTTTGCCCAATCATGGGCTCACAGAGCTAAGTCCCGCAGCACACTATATAAGGCTTCACACAGCGCTTCAGCACGTGTTTTTTGTTGAGAGGAGATTGTTGTGTTACTGTGTCTTCTCACTGCCAGTCTGCCACCAGCTATTGGGGGGGGGGGTCTCCCTTCTACAAAATATCTGGGAATTGTTCTTCTGTGTGTTCTCACTGCCACCAACTATTTTGGGGAGTCTCATTTCTACAAAATATCTGGGAATTGTTGTAATTGTTGCACAATATTTGGCTGCACTGACACTGACGCCTATATTACCAGATTCATATCATTTTAATATTGGACCGCAGGGTCCAACCCTGCACTCTTCCACAATACCACAAAAGGGTTACGGTGTGAAGGCACTTGCTGCCACCAAAGGCACAATATTTGGCTGCACTGACACTGACGCCTATATTACCAGATTTATATCCTTTACATTTTTTGGACCGCAGGGTCCAACCCTGCACTCTTCCACAATACCACAGAGGGGTTACGGTGTGACAGCACTGTTGCCGAAACTAAAGGCCCAATTTTAAAGCACCTATTGTTACTTTCATCCAAAACCTGCATAAATTTCACCATAATTTAGCCCAAAAAATCACTAAACTTGTTCTGCGTGTCCTAAAATGTCTTTTCATACCGACTGCCGCCCCAAGCAGTTGTTTATGAATAGATTAAAGGAAAACCGTTTACCGTCATTTGAAACGTAATTTTTTTGTTTTTAAATGTTTCTATACATCCTAGAAATCCGCCACTTCACGGGCAGGTTATGGGGACCTCCTAGGCACGATATCTGAAGGAATTTTTCGTTTTTATTTTTAACCTTTTCTTATCTTGCACATATGCCCTTTTGCAGGGCACTCTAAAAATCGAACTTTTGAGTCCCATTGACTTGCGTTCGGCTCGTGTTCGCGTACGAACTCGAACTTTTGAAATTGTTCGAATGCGAACCGAACACGGGGGTGTTCAGCTCATCCCTAGCAGGGTACTGCTACAGAGTCTTTTCCATGTTTTGGAAGGTTGTCACAACTGTCAGGAACATTTGATGTTATGAGAGAGTCATTGTTTTGCTTTAGTACATAGTCTCTGGTGCGCTTAACGGAATCTTCCGTATCCACGTTGCATAAGCTGATGCTGTCTCTTTCACTTTCCCCGGCAGCCTGCTTTAGGACTTTTAATGTTGCTACGGCTGTGGCGTGCTCACACTGTTTCTCTAGGGCTTCTATTTGCGCTCTTTTGCGAGCTTCTTCCATTTCCATAGCTGCTTTCTTGCGAGCGGTGTCCAGTTCCATTTCTGCTTTTTTGCTAGCGGCGTCCGTTTCAATTTCTGCTTTCCTTTTTGCAAAGGCCACCTGTATTTTTTGTAGTTTTTGCCTTTGCCCGGGCTTGGATAAGCTGCAGATTAATTGATGAACTCTTTGACTATTGTGAGGATTTTGACCTTGAGAGACGTGAGCTATTTGAATGCTTGCTAGATGCTGAAACGTGAGAAGCAGTCTCTTGGAGTTTGGCAATTCTCTCTTCTGCCTTTACTCTGGCCTGATGGACTAAATTGTCTCTTTTTGAAATAAGACATTTTAATTCATCTATTTCTTGTAAAGCCTGTTCAGAATTTATCTTCTCTAAATTAGAGACATAAATGTGATAGTGGGCAAGATATTGAGCATGAGCTGTAGAAAGCTGTCTTTAAAACTTCTTTTAGTTTGGATGCGTCACAAATAGGTTGTATGATGTTGGAGACATAACTCATCACCTGTTCCCAAAGCCATGACATTTGCTGTGATTTCTCATAGTTTATGTCCATAAGTGGTTCAGTAATCTTCCACGTAGGTTTTGTATTGCATTTGCTTCTGATTGGATTTATTTTCATTACTTCCACATCTGAAACAAGTTGCATTTCCTGTGATGTTAGAGAGTTTCTTCTGTCTGCCATGTTAACACAGAAATCTGCTCTCTGTTCACTGAAGGCTGTATACTAATGCTGGCTGCTCAAATAGCCTTTTACTGCTGGTTCACTGAAAGCTGTGTACTTCTGCTGCAGCTGCTGTTAATGTCTTTTACTAATAGCAGTGATGCTGGACAGTGTTAGTCTTTTTACTACTGCTGTTAATGTCTTTGCTCACTGCTAGCAGTAGTCTTTTTACTATTCTGCTTCCCTAAGCAAAGCTGTGAGGCGTGGGTGCTTTAGACTAGCTGAAGTCTGTATTTGACCAGTACTCACACGATGAAGTTCAGCAGATAGCTTCAACTCAGCAAAACTGACACGTAGAAAGATGAATCCAGTTGAAGAGTTTAATGATCAGACTGACAATCTTGTTAGTGTACAGCTTTGCAGGTAAAAAGACTTTAGTTTGTCTAGCAGTGAGAACAGAATGGCTGCTATGTAACCGGGAAGTAGCAAAGAACAAGACACTGAGCAGAGGGGTGGGAACTAGCTGATACAGAAAAGCTAGGGAACCCCAGAAGGGACAAAATAGCTATGAAATCAATAGCATGTAAGCAGCAAAGGCAGATTCAACACAAAAACAGAAAAATATACAATAAATCTTAAATCATGGGGCATGACAGTCAGTATTTTAAACTGTATCCTGGAACGTACAGGAAGCCAATGGAGGGACCGGCAGAGGGGAAGGTACTGGAAGCCAATGGAGGGACCAACAGAGGGGGAGGTACAGGAAGCCAATGGAGGGACCGGCAGAGGGGAAGGTACAGGAAGCCAATGGAGGGACCAACAGAGGGGAGGTACAGGAAGCCAATGGAGGGACCGGTATCAAAGGCGGCAGAGAGGTCAAGAAGGATCAGCAGTGAGTAGCCCCCACTAGATTTAGCAGTTGCAAGGTCACTGGTCAGTTTTGCAAGAGCCGTTTCCGTCGAGTGCAGCAAGCAAAAGCCAGATTGCAGAGGGTCAAGGAGAGAGCGGTGTTGAGGTAGTTAATCAGACGGGCATACGCAAGCTATTCAAGGAATTTGGAGGCAAAAGGGAGCAGGGAAACAGGGCGGTAGGAGGGAACAGGGACACGGGGCGGTATTTGGAGGGAGCAGGGACACGGGCGGTAGTTGGAGGGAGCAGGGACACGGGGCGGTAGTTGGAGGGAGCCGGGACACGGGGCGGTATTTGGAGGGAGCAGGGACACGGGGCGGTAGTTGGAGGGAGCAGGGACACAGGGCGGTATTTGGAGGGAGCAGGGACACGGGGCGGTATTTGGAGGGAGCAGGGACACAGGGCTGTAGTTGGAGGGAGCAGGGACACAGGGCGGTAGTTGGTGGTAGCAGTCAGATCCAGAGATTACTTTTTAGGATTGGGACTACTATGGCATGCTTGAGGGGAGCAGGAAAGACCCCAGAGGTTAAGGAGGGTACAAAAGAAACGGAGTGTGTTTTGGCAGGGTGTGAGGGAACGGGGTCGAGGGGGCAGGTAGTGGGATGAGAGGATCGTAGTAGTTTAAGGACCTCTTGTTCAGTTGTTGAAGGGAACGAGTTAAACATGTGAGGGTGGACATGGTTAGCAACTTCCTGCATGGGTGATAATGGCATATAGTGGAGGCATAGCTGTTAGGAAGGGGTTAAGCGGGGTTTGCTGCCCACTGCACACTACAACTCCCATCAGTCGAAGGAAAGTCACTCCATTTATCACAGCGAGTGTCTGTCACACCTTGGAAAGTTCTGGGTGCAATAAAATGTTACAATGTGGCCTAATCAGCAGTAACGTGGTATCGGTTTCCATGGCAACTGCTTCAAAACCGCTGTATATCTGTAAAGGCGCAGAGGGTTACAACAGGAAAGAACCAATGAACGAAACAAAAAGGATGTGAGCAGAAATAGGTAACGAGCGCCCTGCGTGGAACCTAGAGACCCCCACACCACCTCTACTGGAAGCACGTCAGCCAGGAGACCCAGCCCGGGCCCTCTTTTCAAGGGGGCCTCAGACAGGAGTGCCAACCGTCACCCCATGGTGAAGGCCCTGCCAGAAACCTGACATGACTCCTACACATCACCGGAGTTTGTAAACTGCAACATATCCAATTCGTATCTTATTAGGAGCTGGGTTATTGGGTGGCAGGGGCGTCATTTCACATACAGTCCTGCTCGGAGGCGGCATGGCACGCTGGTAGTACGGGTACCAGTGATTTCGACAGCTGACCTTGCCTGGACAGAATATCTAAATATAATAGAAGTTATGATTCAGCACAAAAAAAAAACAGAACAAGCAAAAATCTGCAGAAATTGAGACGCATGTCACCGGTGGTGTGCACGGGCCGGGCAGCCGTCCACTTCCTGTACTGGAAGAGGCAGCAGGAGACACGGACACAGGATGTAATAAGTTTTATTACCGGAAAAAAAAAACACGGGGGAGGTCAGTAGGGGTTAATGATTAACCTCTTTGCTTTTGGGTGGGGTTTTTCTCTGTCTATATTGTTCCTTTTTATTCCAAAAGCGCTGCCCCGGCTTTACAAACCGCTCGTTATTCTCGCTTGCAGCTGCTTAAAGAAACAGGTTCAAGAAGCTGTGGCCATCGCTAAAAGTCAGACGCCAATGGAAGAGTAGTACGCTGGCCGTCAACCATTAGCGTTATGCAGTGTGTGGAGCAATGAGATTACCGGCTGGCGCTGCTGACAGTGGCTGCACGCGCCGCTAATCCTCATTATTATTCCAGCGCTGCGGAATATGCTGGCGCTTTATAAATAAAGAATAATAATAATAATTAAGTGTGTGCGTGTGCGTTATGTAATGAGGTATTATTGTGTCCTCCATCCAGCAGATGGCAGCATAGTAAATGTGTGCATTTGTTCTTATGGTGTGTTAGTGTCTCTTGTGTTTATGTCTCTGTTTAGTTTTTATGCTGTAATAAATCAATGAAGTGCTCATCCAAATGCTTGTCTGTATCGGTGACCAGTTATTCATTCAAATACACTAAAGTGTGTATCTCATCCCTGGTGTAAACGTAACCAGAGCCGTATCAGCTCCATAGACCTCACCTGCTCAGGGAAGTCGCACCAGCAGGGTTTACGTGTCGTTATGAGCGTCACACCAGCTTTTAGGACGAGTTACATTTCCCGGGTTTGCACCAGTCGTTACATTTATTCAGCACCTTGGAATAGGTCACTATTCTCACATTTCTTAACGACGTGCAAGTCCGTGTTACGTATTGGAGACGCCAAGTACAGTAAGGAACGCGAGACGCGAAGGTCGGGAACGTCTACTTTAACGACATGGCTGGAATTGGACGTGAAAACATTAAGGTGATAACGTCTGCCGCTAAGCATTGTGACAGCTGCGGATTAGGGTCCCCCGTTGATTATAAAGTTACTTAATACCAAAACAAATCCATTACTTAAGGTAATACAACAAGAATGGAGCGATCCGCTGCCGCCTCCTCTCACTGGAAACGGAAGGACACTGGCAACAAATACTACCCCGGTGTCCTTTCACCGACCTTGTGAAGTTGCATACACGCAATGCCACGCACCCCTGCATCAAATCCTCTAGAATGCAGGGGATGATACCAGTGTGCATGGCTCCGCCGCCGATATCAATTAGCAGCTGCCAATTACTGGCTGGATGAATTGGAGGAAACATCACTGCTCTATAATCATGGAGACACAGGTTGGAATCCCGGCCAGAGCACCTCTCCAGTCAGTGTCCTTGGGTGAGACACCTAACGGTACACACTCGCTGCCACACAATATCGGCTGTGGAGTCCAGCGGTAAGATCTCTACCAAGTCAAGTCCCGTTCAGCGCATCCTCCGGTACAACTGTGAAGAAGCAAGTCTCGACTTTACGAGAAGCGGGTTCAGCCTAACCACCAGGTCACTGCTCTACAATCATGGAAAGACGACTCGATCCCACTCAGAAGACGCCACCAGCGAGTGTCCTTGGACAAAACACCTAACGATATGGATGCGCCAACCTCACAATATACACGTACATCTCATAGATTGTAAGTTCTTGGGATCAGGGACCCGTGAATCAGGCTGTATTATCCATGTGTGGTATTCCAATGTATTAACCCCTTGCGCACTGATCTTGTAAAGCGCTGCGGAATATGTGGCGCTATATAAATAAAGGATAATAACGACCAGCTGAGCAGCGCATTATTGAGCCGGTACTAAGGAGCTGCAACTGGTTAACAGGGCACATGGTCTTTTGCGGCTCCCTCCTGCTGGCCGGCCGAGCCTGTGACTGTTTGATGATGACTCTGCTGGTTTACACGGAGAGGGGAAGCAGGAATATATATGAGGAACTAATGATTTTCACCCGCTAAGTAGATTGCGTTAAGAGCACGACAAAAATATCTGGTTTTGAAGCTAGAAAGACGTGTGTGCCGCGGGTCGCGAGAGCCACGTCTGCAAGTCAGGACAAGCTGCCCCGATCAGAAGGAGGAGAAGTGAAAACTGCTAAGTCAGCTAACATAAAATGTGTAGAAATGCATCGTCACCCGCTCAGAGTCACTGCTAGAGTCACCCGCTCAGAGTCACTGCTAGAGTCACCCGCTCAGAGTCACTGCTAGAGTCACCCGCTCAGAGTCACTGCCAGAGTCACCTGCTCACAGTCACTGCCAGAGTCACCCGCTCAGTCACTGCAAGAGTCACTGCCAGAGTCACCCGCTCAGTCACTGCCAGAGTCACCCGCTCAGTCACCCGCTCAGTCACTGCCAGAGTCACTGCCAGAGTCACCCGCTCACAGTCACTGCCAGAGTCACCCGCTCAGTCACTGCCAGAGTCACCCGCTCACAGTCACTGCCAGAGTCACCCGCTCAGTCACTGCAAGAGTCACTGCCAGTCACCCGCTCAGTCACCCGCTCACAGTCACTGCCAGAGTCACCCGCTCAGAGTCACCCGCTCACAGTCACTGCCAGAGTCACCCGCTCAGTCACTGCCAGAGTCACTGCCAGAGTCACCCGCTCACAGTCACTGCCAGAGTCACCCACTCAGTCACTGCCAGAGTCACCCGCTCAGTCACTGCAAGAGTCACTGCCAGAGTCACCCGCTCAGTCACTGCCAGAGTCACCCGCTCAGTCACTGCCAGAGTCACCCGCTCAGTCACTGCCAGAGTCACTGCCAGAGTCACCCGCTCACAGTCACTGCCAGAGTCACCCGCTCAGTCACTGCCAGAGTCACCCGCTCACAGTCACTGCCAGAGTCACCCGCTCACAGTCACTGCCAGAGTGATCCGCTCAGTCACCCGCTCAGAGTCACTGCCAGAGTCACCCGCTCAGAGTCACTGCCAGAGTCACCCGCTCACAGTCACTGCCAGAGTCACCCGCTCAGAGTCACTGCCAGAGTGATCCGCTCAGTCACCCGCTCAGAGTCACTGCCAGAGTCACCCGCTCACAGTCACTGCCAGAGTCACTGCCAGAGTCACCCGCTCACGGTCACTGCCAGAGTCACCCGCTCACAGTCACTGCCAGAGTGATCCGCTCAGTCACCCGCTCAGAGTCACTGCCAGAGTCATCCGCTCACAGTCACTGCCAGAGTCACCCGCTCAGAGTCACTGCCAGAGTGATCCGCTCAGTCACCCGCTCAGAGTCACTGCCAGAGTCACCCGTTCACAGTCACTGCCAGAGTCACCCGCTCAGTCACTGCCAGAGTCACTGCCAGAGTCACCCGCTCACAGTCACTGCCAGAGTCACCCGCTCAGTCACTGCCAGAGTCACTGCCAGAGTCACCCGCTCACAGTCACTGCCAGAGTCACCCGCTCACAGTCACTGCCAGAGTCACCCGCTCAGAGTCACTGCCAGAGTCACTGCCAGAGTCACCCGCTCAGTCACTGCCAGAGTCACCCGCTCAGTCACTGCCAGAGTCACCCGCTCAGAGTCACTGCCAGAGTCACCCGCTCACTGTCACTGCCAGAGTCACCCGCTCAGAGTCACTGCCAGAGTCACCCGCTCAGAGTCACTGCCAGAGTCACCCGCTCACAGTCACTGCCAGAGTCACCCGCTCACAGTCACTGCCAGAGGTATTTTGGATATGATTATTTTATTTCGATCCGTACGATGGAGCTGCAAAACGTTCACACGGTGCGGACAGACGGACAGGAGCTCAGTCCCACCACAACGGGTAGAAATTCCACCACTGTCTTAATGCATCTGCTCCCTGGAACTAAGATCAGCCAAACCAGGGCTCGCCAGGTTGACCATGTTTTCCCAAACACACATAATACATTTTGTTGATGGGCAGTGCATGAAAAATGCCACCCCGCAGCATGTATAACCCATACAGTGCAGTGAAGGAATCCCAGGTGATCTTCCTTGATTTCCTTCCTGCAGCATTTGAATTATACATGTTGCAGGGCAGCACTTTGCCCTGTGTTCCCCCTCTGCATGAAATAGTAATGTATGTCCAGGAAAACATGGCCGACGTGGCAACCCTAGCAATGGCAGAAGTGGCATTTATCGCTTCCTTCTCCTTATCTCCTCTTGCCATCTCACATTCACCCCCTGCTTGCAGCATATCTGATACCCTTCATCTTCTACTCCAGGTGGTGGCCTTCACCACCTCTTCCATCCAAAGCTTTAATCTTCGGTGTCTGGAGCATCTGCCCTCCCTGAATCCGGTCAGCCATGAAACACCTCATCCTCTTGCTTATCTTTGCCAGATTCAGCCATGACCCGTGCCAGGATATCCAGGCAGAACCCGTCTTTAGGGCGTGCCGAGACGAGGTTTGTGTGGCAACGTCCACCATAGGGGTTATGATTGCAGATAATATATATCTATACGTTCAAGATAAACAGGTCAGACGACCTGAACAACCACAACAAACTGTTTATTACTCCCAGACAGGAAATGTATGGACGGAAACCGAGAGGCCAGAGATAGCAGACACCGGCATGTCCCGTTCTGTTTGGGCCCTCCATATATTCAGGGTGTGCGGGTGTCTTTTTAGGGGTTCCTCCATATATTCAGGGTGTGTCTTTAGGGGCTCCTCCATATATTCAGGGTGTGCGGGTGTGTTTTTAGGGGCTCCTCCATATATTCAGGGTGTGTGGGTGTGTTTTTAGGGGTTCCTCCATATATTCAGGGTGTGCGGTGTCTTTTTAGGGGCTCCTCCATATATTCAGGGTGTGCGGGTGTCTTTTTAGGGGTCCTCCATATATTCAGGTGTGTTTTTAGGGACTCCTCCATATATTCAGGGTGTGCGGGTGTCTTTTTAGGGGCTCCTCCATATATTCAGGGTGTGCGAGTGTATTTTTAGGGGTTCCTCCATATATTCAGGGTGTGTGGGTGTGTTTTTAGGGGTTCCTCCACATATTCAGGGTGTGCGGGTGTGTTTTTTGGGCCCCCATTTATTCAGGGTGTGGGGTGTCTTTTTTGGGCCCCCATTTATTCAGGGTGTGTGGGTGTCTTTTTTGGGCCCCCATTTATTCAGGGTGTGGGGTGTCTTTTTTGGGCCCCCATTTATTCAGGGTGTGGGGTGTCTTTTTTGGGCCCCCATTTATTCAGGGTGTGGGGTCTCTTTTTTGGGCCCCATTTATTCAGGGTGTGTGGGTGTCTTTTTTGGGCCCCGTTATTCAGAGTGTGTGGGTGTATAACAGAGCTGCAGAGCAATAAATCTTTCAGCGATGATTCTGGAATCTATAATAAATGCTGTTAGAAATCGCTGGTTGTTAATAGGATCATTTGCATTTGTTGTGATTGTGAATATTTGTATTAATTCCATGTTTGTTTGATACAGGAGGGGGCGGCAGAATCGGGGGGTGCCGGGGCAGCACCAAACCTCAATACACCTCATGGAGTGAATTGGCTCATTGCTCCGAGCGATACTTTTTCTCTCTCGCTGGACAAAGTAAAAAGATAAATAACATCCCGAGGAACGAGTGAATCACAATATTTTCTTTCAAAGTGATCCATGCTGAGCCGCAAGTGAAACTATACAGGCGTCTCTTCCCTGAATATATGGAGGAGCCCCTAAAAAGACAACCGCACCCGGAATATAGGGAGGAGCCCCTAAAAACACACCCGCACACCCTGAATATATGGAGGAACCCCTAAAAAGACACCCACACACCCTGACTATATGGAGGAACCCCTAAAAAGACACCCACACACCCTGAATATATGGGGGAACCCCTAAAAATACACCCACACACCCTGAATATATGGAGGAGCCCCTAAAAGACACCCACACACCCTGAATATATGGAGGAGCCCCTAAAAACACACCCACACACCCTGAATATATGGAGGAGCCCCTAAAAGACACCCACACACCCTGAATATATGGAGGAGCTCCTAAAAAGACACCCGCACACCCTGAATATATGGAGGAACCCCTAAAAGACACCCACACACCCTGAATATATGGAGGAGCCCCTAAAAAGACACCGGCACACCCTGAATATATGGAGGAACCCCTAAAAAGACACCCACACACCCTGAATATATGGAGGAGCCCCTAAAAGACACCCACACACCCTGAATATATGGAGGAGCCCCTAAAAGACACCCACACACCCTGAATATATGGAGGAGCCCCTAAAAGACACCCGCACACCCTGAATATATGGAGGAACCCCTAAAAAGACACCCGCACACCCTGAATATATGGAGGAGCCCCTAGAAACACCCGCACACCCTGAATATATGGAGGAGCCCCTAAAAAGACACCCGCACACCCTGAATATATGGAGGAACCCCTAAAAGACACCCACACACCCTGAATATATGGAGGAGCCCCTAAAAAGACACCCGCACACCCTGAATATATGGAGGAGCCTATAAAAATACACCCGCACACCCTGAATATATGTAGGAGCCCCTAAAAACACCCACACACCCTGAATATATGGAGGAACCCCTAAAAGACACCCACACACCCTGAATATATGGAAGAACCCCTAAAAGACACCCGCACACCCTGAATATATGGAGGAACCCCTAAAAAGACACCTGCACATCCTGAATATATGGAGGAACCCCTAAAAGACACCCACACACCCTGAATATATGGAGGAACCCCTAAAAGACAGCCGCACACCCTGAATATATGGAGGAACCCCTCAAAGACACCCGCACACCCTGAATATATTGAGGAGCCCCTAAAAGATACTTGCACACCCTGAATATATGGAGGAACCCCTAAAAGACACCCGCACACCCTGAATATATGGAGGAGCCCCTAAAAACACACCCTCACACCCTGAATATATGGAGAAACCCCTAAAAGACACCCTCACACACTGAATATATGGAGGAGCCCCTAAAAGACACCCACACACCCTGAATATATGGAGGAACCCCTAAAAAGACACCCGCACACCCTGAATATATGGAGGAACCCCTAAAAGACACCCTCACACCCTGAATATATGGAGGAGCCCCTAAAAGACACCCGCACACCCTGAATATATGGAGGAACCCCTAAAAAGACACCCGCACACCCTGAATATATGGAGGAGCCCCTAAAAGACACCCACACACCCTGAATATATGGAGGAGCCCCTAAAAGACACCCTTATACCCTGAATATATGGAGGAACCCCTAAAAGACACCCACACACCCTGAATATATGGAGGAACCCCTAAAAAGAAACCCGCACACCCTGAATATATGGAGGAACCCCTAAAAGACACCCTCACACACTGAATATATGGAGGAGCCCCTAAATGTCACCCTTATACCCTGAATATATGGAGGAACCCCTAAAAGTCACCCACACACCCTGAATATATGGAGGAACCCCTAAAAAGACACCCGCACCCCCTGAATATATGGAGGAACCCCTAAAAGACACCCACACACCCTGATATATGGAGGAACCCCTAAAAAGAAACCCGCACCACCGCAATGATCCTGATATATGGAGGAACCCTAAAAGACACCCTCACACCCTGAATATATGGAGGAGCCCCTAAAAGACCCCACACACCCTGAATATATGGAGGAGCCCCTAAAAGACACCCACACACCCTGAATATATGGAGGAGCCCCTAAAAGACACCCTATACCCTGAATATAGGAGGAACCCCTAAAAGACACCCGCACACCCTGAATATATGGAGGAGCCCCTAAAAACACACCCACACACCCTGAATATATGGAGGAACCCCTAAAAGACACCCACACACCCTGAATATATGGAGGAACCCCTAAAAAGAAACCCGCACACCCTGAATATATGGAGGAACCCCTAAAAGACACCCTTATACCCTGAATATATGGAGGAACCCCTAAACGACACCCACACACCCTGAATATATGGAGGAACCCCTAAAAAGAAACCCGCACACCCTGAATATATGGAGGAACCCCTAAAAGACACCCGCACACCCTGAATATATGGAGGAGCCCCTAAAAACACACCCGCACATCCTGAATATATGGAGGAACCCCTAAAAAGAAACCTGCACACCCTGAATATATGGAGGAACCCCTAAAAGACACCCGCACACCCTGAATATATGGAGGAACCCCTAAAAGACACCCGCACACCCTGAATATATGGAGCAGTCCCTAAAAGACACCCGCACACCCTGAATATATGGAGGAGCCCCTAAAAAGACACCCGCACACCCTGAATATATGGAGGAGCCCCTAAAAGACACCCACACACCCTGAATATATGGAGGAGCCCCTAAAAACACACCCTGAATATATGGAGGAACCCCTAAAAGACACCCTCACACACTGAATATATGGAGGAGCCCCTAAAAGACACCCACACACCCTGAATATATGGAGGAACCCCTAAAAAGACACCCGCACACCCTGAATATATGGAGGAACCCCTAATAGACACCCTCACACCCTGAATATATGGAGGAACCCCTAAAAAGACACCCTTATACCCTGAATATATGGAGGAGCCCCTAAAAGACACCCTTATACCCTGAATATATGGAGGAGCCCCTAAAAGACACCCTTATACCCTGAATATATGGAGGAACCCCTAAAAGACACCCTTATACCCTGAATATATGGAGGAACCCCTAAAAGACACCCACACACCCTGAATATATGGAGGAACCCCTAAAAGACACCCTTATACCCTGAATATATGGAGGAGCCCCTAAAAGACACCCTTATACCCTGAATATATGGAGGAACCCCTAAAAGACACCCACACACCCTGAATATATGGAGGAACCCCTAAAAGACACCCTCACACCCTGAATATATGGAGGAGCCCCTAAAAGACACCCTTATACCCTGAATATATGGAGGAACCCCTAAAAGACACCCGCACACCGTGAATATATGGAGGAGCCCCTAAAAGACACCCGCACACCCTGAATATATGGAGGAGCCCCTAAAAACACACCCACACACCCTGAATATATGGAGGAACCCCTAAAAGACACCCGCACACCCTGAATATATGGAGGAGCCCCTAAAAATACACCCACACACCCTGAATATATGGAGGGACCCCTAAAAAGACACCCTCACACCCTGAATATATGGAGGAACCCCTAAAAGACACCCGCACACCCTGAATATATGGAGGAGCCCCTAAAAACACACCCGTACACCCTGAATATATGGAGGAACCCCTAAAAAGACACCCGCACACCCTGAATATATGGAGGAACCCCTAAAAGACACCCACACACCCTGAATATATGGAGGACCCCTAAAAGACACCCTTATACCCTGAATATATGGAGGAACCCCTAAAAGACACCCACACACCCTGAATATATGGAGGACCCCTAAAAAGACACCCGCACACCCTGAATATATGGAGGAGCCCCTAAAAGACACCCACACACCCTGAATATATGGAGGAGCCCCTAAAAGACACCCGCACCCTGAATTATAGGAGAGCCCCTAAAAGACACCCTTATACCCTGAATATATGGAGGACCCCTAAAAGACACCCACACACCCTGAATATATGGAGGAACCCCTAAAAAGACACCCGCACACCCTGAATATATGGAGGAGCCCCTAAAAGAACACCCACACACCCTGAATATATGGAGGAACCCCTAAAAGACACCCACACACCCTGAATATATGAGGAACCCCTAAAAGACACCCTTATACCCTGAATATATGGAGGAACCCCTAAAAGACACCCACACACCCTGAATATATGGAGGAACCCCTAAAAAGACACCCGCACACCCTGAATATATGGAGGAGCCCCTAAAAGACACCCACACACCCTGAATATATGGAGGAACCCCTAAAAAGAAACCCGCACACCCTGAATATATGGAGGAGCCCCTATATAAGCACACCCACACACCCTGAATATATGGAGGAGCCCCTAAAAGACACCCGCACACCCTGAATATATGGAGGAGCCCCTAAAAGACACCCGCACACCCTGAATATATGGAGGAACCCCTAAAAGACACCCTCACACCCTGAATATATGGAGGAGCCCCTAAAAGACACACACACCCTGAATATATGGAGGAGCCCCTAAAAAGACACCCGCACCCTGAATATATGGAGGAGCCCCTAAAAGACACACACACCCTGAATATATGGAGGAGCCCCTAAAAAGACACCCGCACCCTGAATATATGGAGGAGCCCCTAAAAGACACCCTTATACCCTGAATATATGGAGGAGCCCCTAAAAAGACACCCGCACCCTGAATATATGGAGGAGCCCCTAAAAGACACCCGCACACCCTGAATATATGGAGGAACCCCTAAAAGACACCCACATCCTAAAAAGCCACCGGTATCCACTGAAAATATGGAAGAGACTCTAAAATGAGGGACATTAAGGCTGGGCGTCCACTGGCACCGTATTTGTGCGATGGTGCGATCATCAGATATCGTCCGTCGTCGTCCGTCCGATCCAACAACATGCAGGTGAATGGACCATCGTCCATTGTGTCCGACGTCTGACGTCTGTCTTCCAGCGACTGGTAAAGACGGCATCAGATGGGCGATCACTACTATTTCACTCGTTTGCATCACATGTGTTTCAGCAGATCAGAGGAGTTCTAAAAGCATAAAATAAACTGTTTATATGTATGTGAAGGGATGTGTGGGACTAGCCCTGTTTGTGTAGGGGTGAGGGGTAAGGCAGGGAAGGCTCCTTGGTTGATTGAAAGCTCTTGGGTCCTCTCTGCTACTGTTCTGTGTGTACTTGTATGTAGAAACATAGAAAAATGTCGGCAGATAAGAACCTTTCGGCCCATCTAGTCTGCCCAATTACATGGATACTTTACCTGGATTTATCTTTTGTTTAGGATAGCCTTATGCCTATCCCATGCCTGCTTAAATTCAATTACTGTTTTGGCCTCTACCACTTCTACTGGAAGACTGTTCCATGTATCCACCACCCTCTCAGTAAAATAATGCTTCCTGATGTTACTTTTAAACCTTTGCCCCTCTAATCTAAGACTATGTCCTCTTGTTCTGCTACTTTGTTTCCTTTTAAATATACTCCCTTCCTCTACCTTGTGGATTCCCTTTACGTATTTAAATGTTTCTATCATATCTCCTCTGTCTCGTCTTTTTTCGTATATTTGTATTCTGTCCCACAAAGGACCGCAGTGTTTAAAAAAGCAGAATGAACTGTGTTTTATATGTAAAAGCAGTCTCTGCGCTCCACCTCTGAAATCTATCTGGTCGTACGTAGTTGTTCCGACGGATCACTTGCAGTGGACGACCCTCGTCGGACCTGGTCGGACGTCGTCCATGGTCTGATGAACATATTGGTCGTCCGACTACGGTGCCAGTGGACGCTCAGCCTTATACGAAAAACAGATAGAGGGCCTTGGATGCATAATAGGGACTGGTCCTCCTACATTGAGGCGCTTGGGAGGTGTGACAGTGTCCACAATAAATTATACAATTTGTGCATCTGACGGATCATGGCAGGAATTTACTTTCTGTGGTTTTTAACTCATGTTTGATTTTTTTCCAGCCGCTAATCCTTGTATTTTTCCATATTTCAGGATAATTGTTGGTTTTACAAATTCCCCATCTTTTACCTCCTCCCAGATGAGACTCGGGGGGGGGGGGGTGCGCCTTGCTGTTGGCTGCGGAGCTTACACTTTATAAAAACCTCTGCTAGTGATCGATCATCTTTTATCAGACAGGGTTGGATTGACTGTTTTACAGATGGGCCTGAGCGTCCAGGGACAGAACATGTACTGACACGGCCAAAACGAGGATCCGGTAGAGCATTGGCAGGCGTTGCGCGGTGTGTGTGGCCCGTACTCGTCCGCACATCATCTGCGAAAAGTCAAAGCTGTCCAGGATTTTCTGAGCGGTCAGAGCTCGTCTTCTGTGTTGTGGCTTTCATTTTCATACAGAATCGAAAAGTCACAGCACGTTCAGTGACTTTTCGTTCTCTTCAATTCGGTTCGATTTAGCGATCCCATTTCGGCGACCCTGCGGTGTATTCAGCTAGCACCACAGGGCCGCCGTAGTGCAGGGAAAAGTCGCCGCGAACCCGACGAAAAGTCACCGCCAAACCCGATGAACACTCACCGCCAAACCCGATGAACACTCACCGCCAAACCCGGCGAACGCTCACCGAAACCCGCAAAAACATCTGGATTAACCTCCAAACACGCCGGAGAAACCCGAGCAGCCGCCAATCACAGTGCAGCCGCTGGAAAAAGTCGACACGACAGACGAATGGAATGAAAAAAAAACAGTACGCTTGAATGTTTGCAAAGAAACTACTGAGCGAAAATATTTGAAATGAAAGGTTAAAAAAAAAGAAAATTCGCAAAAATATCCTGAAAAATGCCTAAAAGATCCTAAAAAAATCTATAAATAAAGAGACTCTTTACTGCAGAATATTATAATAAACGGTTTATTAGATATTGAATTAAAACGGGAATATTTTTAACATTGAAGCCTATGGGATTCGCCGGAATAAACCTGTCGAATGGAACCACTGAACAGCAGAGCAATTCGGCAACTTTTCACTGCTGGTTTGTGTTCTCTGAATAGATGAAGCATTGCTTCTCTATAGGGATTCACTGCCCTCGAACAGGCACCGAACAGGCACCGAACAGGCACCGTATGTGCAGGCAATTCACCAACATTCGGCGAACTCCCTGCTCTCTAAATAGCCGAATGGCCAGGAAAGGTAACTGTACCCTGAATTTCACTGTTCGTTACCTTTCGGCCACAATTCGGATCTCTTTGAATAACCCTGATAGAGATTTATTTCTACCTCCATCCGGCGCGTGCGGCTCAGCTTCACCTCGTTTTATGCAGCAGGGAGGCTCAGACGTCGCAGAGACCGGACAGAGATTTACCTCTAATAAGAACGTAACGAGTCTTAGCGCTGTACAGAGAATTTCCAGTGAATTTTCACCATTCGGGTCAGCGTTGCTTCAGTCGGAGGTCTCTCTTTTCTTTCTGCTGGGTTGGACATGTGGTTTCTTATCTTTTAGATAATTCTAGGGATGCACCGATACCACTCTTTTAAGACGAGTACGAGGACCGATACTTTGATTTAAAGTCATGTGACCGCTTTCCAATAAGAACAGACCTCATATATACAGTCAGGTCCATAAATATTGGGACATGGACACAATTGTAACATCTTTGGCTCTATACACCACCACAATGGAGTTGGAATGAAACAAACACAATGTGCTTTAACTGCAGACTGTCAGCTTTAATTTGAGGGTATGTACATCCAACTCAGGTGAACGGTGTAGGACTTACAGCAGTTTGCAGATGTGCCTCCCACTTGTTAAGGGACCAAAGGTAATGGGACAATTGGCTTCTCAGCTGTTCCATGGCCAGGTGTGTGATATTCCCTCATTACCCCAATTACAATGTGCAGATAAAAGGCCCAGAGTTCATTTCAAGTGTGCTATTTGCATTTGGAATCTGTTGCTGTGAACTCTCAAGATGAGATCCAAAGAGCTGTCACTATCAGTGAAGCAAGCCAGCATTAGGCTGAAGAAACAAAACAAACCCATCAGAGAGATAGCAAGAACATTAGGCGTGGCCAAAACAACTGTTTGGAACATTCTCAAAAAGAAGGAACGCACCGTGAGCTCAGCAACACCAAAAGACCCGTGAGACCACGGAAAACAACTGTGGTGGATGACCGAAGAATTCTTTCCCTGGTGAAGAAAACACCCTTCACAACAGTTGTCCAGATCAAGAACACTCTCCAGGAGGTAGGTGTATGTGTGTCAAAGTCAACAATCAAGAGAAGACTTCACCAAGTGAATACAGAGGGTTCACCACAAGATGTAAACCATTGGTGAGCCTCAAAAACAGGAAGGCCAGATTAGAGTTTGCCAAACAACACCTAACAAAGCCTTCACAGTTCTGCAACAAGATCCTATGGACAGATGAGACCAAGATCAACTTGTACCAGAGTGATGGGAAGAGAAGAGTATGGAGAAGGAAAGGAACTGCTCATGATCCTAAGCATACCACCTCATCAGTGAAGCATGGTGGTGGTAGTGTCATGGCGTGGGCATGTATGGCTGCCAATGGAACTGGTTCTCTTGTATTTATTGATGATGTGACAGCTGACAAAAGCAGCAGGATGAATTCTGAAGTGTTTGGGGCAATATTATCTGCTCACATTCAGCCAAATGCTGCAGAACTCATTGGACGGCGCTTCACACAGTGCAGATGGACAATGACCCAAAGCATACTGCAAAAGCAAGCAAAGAGTTTTTGAAGGGACAGAAGTGGAATGTTATGCAATGGCCAAGTCAATCACCTGACCTGAATCCCATTGAGCTGCATTTCACTTGCTGAAGACAAAACTGAAGGGAAAATGCCCCAAGAACAAGCAGGAACTGAAGACAGTTGCAGTAGAGACCTGGCAGAGCATCACCAGGGATGAAACCCAGCGTGGTGATGTCTATGCGTTCCAGACTTCAGGCTGTGATTGACTGTAAAGGATTTGCAACCAAGTATTAAGAAGGGAAAGTTTGATTTATGATTATTATTCTGTCCCATTACTTTTGGTCCCTTAACAAGTGGGGGCACATCTGCAAACTGCTGTAAGTCCTACACCGTTCACCTGAGTTGGATGTACATACCCTCAAATTAAAGCTGACAGTCTGCAGTTAAAGCACATTGTGTTTGTTTCATTCCAACTCCATTGTGGTGGTGTATAGAGCCAAAGATGTTACAATTGTGTCCATGTCCCAATATTTATGGACCTGACTGTAGGTATGAAGCAGAGGGAGAGACAGGAGGATAGGGACAAAGACAGAGGAGGCACAGACAGGGAGAGAGAGAGGGAGGGAGGCCTGGTTACAGTCTCAGCCGGGGGCAGGGTCCCCTCTCCTCTTAGATTGTAAGCTCTGGGGCAGGGTCCCCACTCCTCTTAGATTGTAAGCTCTGGAGCAGGGTCCCCTCTCCTCTTAGATTGTAAACTCTGGGGCAGGGTCCCCTCTCCTCTTAGATTGTAAACTCTGGGGCAGGGTCCCCTCTCCTCTTAGATTGTAAGCTCTGGAGCAGGGTCCCCTCTCCTCTTAGATTGTAAACTCTGGGGCAGGGTCCCCTCTCCTCTTAGATTGTAAACTCTGGGGCAGGGTCCCCTCTCCTCTCCTCTTAGATTGTAAGCTCTGGGGCAGGGTCCCCTCTCCTCTTAGATTGTAAACTCTGGGGCAGGGTCCCCTCTCCTCTTAGATTGTAAACTCTGGGGCAGGGTCCCCTCTCCTCTCCTCTTAGATTGTAAGCTCTGGGGCAGGGTCCCCTCTCCTCTTAGATTGTAAACTCTGGGGCAGGGTCCCCTCTCCTCTTAAGTTGTAAGCTCTGGAGCAGGGTCCCCTCTCCTCTTAGATTGTAAACTCTGGGGCAGGGTCCCCTCTCCTTAGATTGTAAACTCTGGGGCAGGGTCCCCTCTCCTCTCCTCTTAGATTGTAAGCTCTGGTGCAGGGTCCCCTCTCCTCTTAGATTGTAAACTCTGGGGCAGGGTCCCCTCTCCTCTTAGATTGTAAGCTCTGGAGCAGGGTCCCTCTTCCTCTTAGATTGTAAGCTCTGGGGTAGGGTCCCCTCTCCTCTTAGATTGTAAGCTCTGGAGCAGGGTCCCCTCTCCTCTTAGATTGTAAGCTCTGGAGCAGGGTCCCCTCTCCTCTTAGATTGTAAACTCTGGGGCAGGGTCCCCTCTCCTCTTAGATTGTAAGCTCTGAGCAGGGTCCCCTCTCCTCTTAGATTGTAAACTCTGGGGCAGGGTCCCTCTCCTCTTAGATTGTAAGCTCTGGAGCAGGGTCCTCTCTCCTTAGATTGTAAGCTCTGGGGCAGGGTCCCTCTCCTCTTAGATTGTAAGCTCTGGGGCAGGGTCCTCTCTCCTCTTAGATTGTAAACTGTGGAGCAGGGTCCCCTCTCCTCTTAGATTGTAAGCTCTGGGGCAGGGTCCCTCTCCTCTTAGATTGTAAGCTCTGGGGCAGGGTCCCCTCTCCTCTTAGATTGTAAGCTCTGGGGCAGGGTCCCTCTCCTCTTAGATTGTAAACTCTGGGGCAGGGTCCCCTCTCCTCTTAGATTGTAAACTCTGGAGCAGGGTCCCCTCTCCTCTTAGATTGTAAGCTCTGGAGCAGGGTCCCCTCTCCTCTTAGATTGTAAGCTCTGGGGCAGGGTTCCCCTCTCTCTCTTAGATTGTAAGCTCTGGAGCAGGGTCCCCTCTCCTCTTAGATTGTAAGCTCTGGAGCAGGGTCCCCTCTCCTCTTAGAGTGTAAGCTCTGGAGCAGGGTCCCCTCTCCTCTTAGAGTGTAAGCTCTGAGCAGGGTCCTCCTTCCTATTGTTCTGTGTGTTTAACGTGTATGTATATTTGTTATTTTGTCTCACCCATTGTACATCGCTATGGAACTGGTTAGAACTTTATAAATACTTGGAACTGTCCAAGTAACTGGATGTACCATCGAGAGTTGGAGGTCTTTTTATACGTGTGGTGGCAGAACATAGCATGGAGAGGTCCATGTAACCAAACACAAACCATAGTGAGCCAGAGGACTTTCTATCCATAACACAACATACAATAGAAATTAGGAGGCCTTTCTTTCCATGTAACAGAACATACCATAGAGATCTGGAGGACTTTCTTTCCATGTAACAGAACATACCATAGAGATCTGGAGGACTTTCTTTCCATGTAACAGAACATACCATAGAGAGCTGGAAGACTTTCTTTCCATGTAACAGAACATACCATAAAGAGCTGGAGGACTTTCCATGTAACAGAACATACCATAGAGAGCTGGAAGACTTTCTTTCCATGTAACAGAACATACCATAAAAAGCTGGAGGACTTTCTTTCCATGTAACAGATTATACTATAGAGAGCTGAAGGAATATCTGTCCATGTAACAGAACATACCATAGAGAGCTGGAGGACTTTCTGACCATGTAACAGAACATACCATAGAGAGCTGGAGGACTTTCTGACCATGTAACAGAACATACCATAGAGAGCTGGAGGACTTTCTGACCATGTAACAGAACATACCATAGAGAGCTGGAGGACTTTCTTTCCATGTAACTGAACATACCATAGAGATCTGGAGGACTTTCTTTCCATGTAACAGAACATACCATAGAGAGCTGGAAGACTTTCTTTCCATGTAACAGAACATACCATAAAGAGCTGGAGGACTTTCCATGTAACAGAACATACCATAGAGAGCTGGAAGACTTTCTTTCCATGTAACAGAACATACCATAAAAAGCTGGAGGACTTTCTTTCCATGTAACAGATTATACTATAGAGAGCTGAAGGAATATCTGTCCATGTAACATACCATAGAGAGCTGGAGGACTTTCTGACCATGTAACAGAACATACCATAGAGAGCTGGAGGATTTTCTGACCATGTAACAGAACATACCATAGAGAGCTGGAGGACTTTCTGACCATGTAACAGAACATACCATAGAGAGCTGGAGGATTTTCTGACCATGTAACAGAACATACCATAGAGAGCTGGAGGACTTTCTGGCCATGTAACAGAACATACCATAGAGAGCTGGAGGATTTTCTGACCATGTAACAGAACATACCAGAGAGAACTGGAGGACTTTCTGGCCATGTAACAGAACATACCATAGAGAGCTGGAGGATTTTCTGGCCATGTAACAGAACATACCATAGAGAGCTGGAGGACTTTCTGACCATGTAACAGAACATACCATAGAGAGCTGGAGGACTATCTGTCCATGTAACATATCATAGAGAGCTGGAGGACTTTCTGTCCATGTAACATACCATAGAGTGCTGGAGCATATTGCCTCCTCTGCAATGTAGACTCATGGAGGAGCGCGTTTGATGTCTCTTATTATTATTATTATACAAGCTATTTCCATTGAGGGGGATCTGCTCTTCCCACTGTCCCTGCGTCACGTAGTGAAACGCCGCATAAAGCTTCTTTGATCCCGTCCCTCAAATCTTCAGACACTTTGGAGCATTATGAAATGTACAATTCAGGGCAATGTTTCCATGAAAACGGCTACCTTCGCCTCTTTAGGCCCATAAATGTCTTGAGGCTCTTTGTGTACGAGGGACGCTCTGGTGCGTATCACACAGATAAGCTCACGCTTAGCTCTGTCACTTTAACCCTTTCACTGCTGAGGACGTGTCGGGAACGTCCTCATTGACTCCTAAGGAAAGATAGGTGGTTCCTTTTGAACCCCAATATCTCCCGACTGTTTGATATCATTAGAAAGGCCAGAGCATGGCCTTTCCAATGATACCAAATATGACCATGTTTAAAGTAAAGAAAAATAATAATTTAAATAATTTAAAAAAAAGAAAAATGAGGTTTTTTAAGACGTGAAATGGCTCAGCAGTGAAGGGGTTAAAGCACGTTAATATTCCTTTTAGAAATTCTGTAACTTCATTTTTTTCTGCAATTTTTGGAGCGAGCCAAAGGACGGAAATGTTTTAATCAGGCTCGCCGCTTTCTTAGCAGAGCGTGCTTCTTTTTTTTTTTTTAATCTTTTTGGCCGCGTATGTTTACGCCACCTGAGACCAAACACATTGATTTGACAAGAGGAAACGGGCAAACGCTGCTGCCAGAAAACTCATCCGGTGACTCCTCATCCATCGCTCCAAGTGACCGCTCCCACATGGCTTCCTAACGCACAGGGCGTGAACACAGCCAAGAGTGACATCTATTCATTCGAAGACTTACACAGCGCAGCCGCCTCACCCTGCGTTCATTCAGCCATCTATTGCCCCAGGAAAATATCATGATTAATTATTAGAATATCTAGAGATATATAAAAAAAGGGAGGAGTTTTGGGCGATGACTCGGAATCACTGAAGCTCTCCTGGGGACTGAGGTTCCTCACTAAAGCGGTGATGGAGGCGGTGAGTTTCACACGGTGTGACCGCTCCATCTTATCTGAGTGGTCACACTGGTGTGAGATCCTGCACCCTCTCCCCCCTTAGAGGGGGCTCACAGGGCTGATTCAGGCATCCAGATGCAGGGGTTTAGCCCCGCCCAGACCCTCAGGTTTCCTGGACTTGGAGTACTTCCTGTGCCAGCCCCATCCAATGGGACCAAAGCCTTCCTCCACTGGATTGACTGGATCCTACAGCTGCCTTGTGGTCATGTGAGATGCTGAGCTGGAAGCTTGTCATACCCCACAGAGATAAAAGGGAGGCCAGCGCTGGATTCAGGGGTGGTTTTAAAGGAAGCTAAAGGTTTAAAATGGGTGGGGGGAGTGTGAAGGGAGTCAGGAGGGGGTCATATTTAACCCATTTCTTCCCCCCCACCTGTTTTATTTCTATAGTGTACCTTTAAGAGATTATTCACTAAGCAGCCACTTTCATTAAAAGAAGAGGATGACGTTTATGTCGGGGAACTGTGGTGAATCAAGAGCAGTGAAACCATGGTGCATGTGACGAAAGCCTCTGCCACCTTTTGAGGGACTTGGATTCTAGGTGTCAGAGACTGGCTGGTGCCGGTGTTCCGTAGAATAATGCTAGAGTGTCGGGTAGTGCAAGCGATGCTCTGTGCATGCGCCGATGCCGCTACATCACGCCAGCTGATCAGTCAATCAGCAGCCGATCAGCTGGAAACCGTGACGTAGGCGCAATCGACCACGAGTGTCAGATTCTGCAAGGGACGCTCTGCGCACGCAAAAGTCGGCCACAAGCGTCGGATTCTGCAATGGACCCTCTGCATATGTGCCACAGGAGTCAGTGACGTATGCGCAAATAGGGAATCCCCTGGACACGATCACACAAAGAAGTTGAGGCATTATTCTTCGAGGCATTATCTGACCCATCAGATAATGCCACGTGCTTTGTGTGATCGTGTCCGGGGGATTTCCTATTTGCGCATACGTCACTGACTCCGGTGGCGCATGCGCACAGGGTCTTTGCAGAATCCGACGCTCATGGCGGATTTTCACACACGCAGAGCGTCTCTTGCAGAATCCGACGTTCGTGGTCGATTGCGCTTACATCACGGATTCCAGACTGATCGGCCGCTGATTGACAGATCAGCTGGCGTAACGTAGTGGCGCATGCGCAGAGCATCGCTTGCACTTTCCGACGCTCTGGTATTATTCGACACAACACCGGCACTCATAGTATTGCCTGCACTACATATGGACTTTGCGTCCTTTGGAGAAGAGCGTATGCCAGCCTCGTGCCCACAGACTATGGGTGATTATGGCAAGGACTATTCATGGAGCAATTGGGCTTTGCTTTGCTGTGTGTGATTTGTTTTTAAAGCATGTTTCTGTTTAGCAGTTCTTAGAGTTGTTTGTTTGTATTAGTTTATCCCCCCCTCAGATTGTGCTGGACAGATACTGTTATGACCGGGGAGGAGGGTGATACTCAGACAGCAGAGAGCTATTGTTCTAGACCCCTCCCAGATAACAAACATACACTGTGCAAACTGTATCAACATACTGTCTGTCTGGAAATAAAGCCATTCATTCCTGCTTTTACAAAGGATCAAGTCTCTCTGGTCGTGTGTGGGGAATCTTGGCTTCACTGGGGAATCTCTCTGCAGCGGCAGGACTACGAGTCTGGTAGTCCAGAAGGTGACTGTGGGTCTCCTGACGTGGTTCTGGAACAGATGAATAAAGGACTGGTTCTGGAATTCTGGACAGAACCCTGTGCGTTCCCGTTACAGTGCATTCACTATTTCGGGAACTTCCATAGTTCTCAATGTTATTTCCACCGTAGTTTCTGCTGAATTGGGTTAGCGTAGGTTTAGTGTAGGTTTCTTTGGGATTTCTGCTAGTGTTTCAAACCATAGTTACTGCAGCTCTGAGAACAGACTTTTGGTTTTTTTCATGGCAGGAATCATGGGTGGACAAAGATCTCGGAGAGTTTCCACACTTATTTTTTTAGGACATGACCCCTGTTCAGAGGTCATTTCCTGCAAGTAGCTTCCATGAATCAGGCCCCACTACACGGGCCATTACCATCTATCCGGATTGCCACTAGTTACGCAGTGACATTTCTGCAAGTGATTGGAATGGAAGCCTAATGCGAGTTAAAGATGTTACCATCCAAAATGTCTCCTGAAAAGCCTGGGATTCAAAAGTAAATTTCATAACCCATTCTCTATCGAGTAGTTTCCATAAAACTGCTGCAGGGCTCACTGGTTTTATGAAGAACCATTTTCCGTTACCCACCCTGTAAAAATGTATATAGTATCTGTGACAGATCTCAATACTCCGACAGGGTCACATCTGTCAATTCTGCTTCCTTGACAGACCCACCCCCTGGGATCTCCCCAGGCAGACTCTCTTGTCTTTCCCCAGTCCTCAGATGAAGCTTATGGACCGGGACACATAGAGAGCCTGCTAGCATCTCCCAGGAATAAGACGAGGCTGTAGATCTGGAGGTTCTCAGGGTCAGAATGGAACTCTTTTAATTGGGGACAGGCACACATATTTATACGATCAAACATGGATCGTTTATATACACAAAACCTGACCCTAGAGTGGAATAAACATACGCTCAACATTCCTAGACAGACAGGACAATGGCAATAGTGATGATAAACAAGATTATCAGATTATCATATAAAGACAGCAGATAATAGGGCAGTGTTTGCCTGACCAAGGAGATTTACAAACTACTTATATTAACACATTCCTGAGAGCAATCCTATCAACAGATAACTAAATACACATGGACCATACAATAGACAATAACATTTTTCTTGCATAACAGATTACATAACACTCTGCACACAAGAGAGGCCGAGGAAATAATATAGAACATCAGGCCTGCACCTCCCAAATATACATGTCTAGACCCATGTACCCCAAGTCCAAACTGAGCCACATCACAGTATCTATTTGGCAGTCAGAGGGCTCCCCCTGCTGGCCAAAAGACGCTACTGCATGTATAATTCAGTTGGGCTCCATGTTTCTTTGTAAGAAAAACAGAACTCCAAGATGGTCAAACTGTTTTAGCACCTTGGCTTCCATGTCTGATGTGCTGAAACTTATGGGCACATTTTAGATTTTATTTAACCCCCTTACCGAGGATTAAAGTTCTATTTTGACCTAGCAGCAGGTAGGCTTAAATGCTACAGGATGCCATAGCATGCCCTGCGAACGTCTGGCCCTCCTCCTGCCCACTAGTGATGAGCCGAACACCCCCGTGTTCGGTTCGCATTCGAACTCAAACAATTTCAAAAAGTTCGAACACAAACCGAACTCAATGCAAGTCAATGGGACTCGAAAGTTCGAATTTTAGAGTGCCCTCCAAGAGGGCATATATGCAAGATATTTGCCATAAAAGGTGTATGGGGGTCCGTGTAATGGCCTGGGGGACAGGAAACAAGGACAAAAAGTTTAAAAAAAAGTTTTTAAAGGAACAGTGAGATTTCCATGAAATAAGGGTTAAGAATAAAAACGAAAAATTCCTTCAAATATCGTGCCTAGGAGGTCCCCATAACCTGCCCGTGAAGTGGCGGATTTGTAGGATGTATAGAAACATTTAAAAACAAAAAAAATGACATTTCAAATGACGGTAAATGGTTTTCCTTTAATCTATTCATAACCAACTGCTTGGGGCGGCAGCCTGTATGAAAAGAGGAGACATTTTAGGACACGCAGAACAAGTTTAGTGATTTTCTGGCTAAATTATGGTGAAACTTATGCAGGCTTTGGATGAAAGCAACAATAGGTACTTTAAAATTGGGCTTTTAGTGTCGGCAACAGTGCCGTCACACCATAACCCCTTTGTGGTATTGTGGAAGAGTGCAGGGTTGGACCCTGCGGTCAAATATTAAAATGATATGAATCTGGTATAGGCGTCAGTGGCAGTGCACCCAAATATTGTGCCTTTGGTGGCAGCAAGTGCCTTCACACCATAAGCAACCCCTCTGTGGTATTGTGGAAGAGTGCAGTGGTGGAGGTTTTGGTAATGCAGAAGAGATCCCCGATCTATTCAGTTACATCAGCAGCTATAACAAAACCGGGTCAGCAATGTTTAGGCACTTGTACTGCGCTACTGTATATGGTGAGAATTGGCGCACACCAGTAGCAACAGGAAGCAAACAGAACAGGCAGGGAATACACAGAGAGAAGAGTCAAATGGCAGGCAAAGTCGGCAACAGATCGGGTCCTCAGAACAAGCAGGGTCAGTAACAAGTATACAAAATGATTCGGTAAGCTAGCGATGCGGGAATAAAGGCTGAGACACACTGAGCGTGTAGCGACGCACAGCGTAGTGAAGAGAAGCAAACATTTTGCAGGCTTGATTTCACTCCGGCTCCGCAGCGTGTCTACACTACATTACGTTTGCTTCTCACTGCACTGGCCAGGAATCCACTAACTAAATTAAAATGTACACACAAAACCATTTTATTATCACAAAGCACATGTTATATAGGCAAAAAAAAGTTTCTACTGAATAAAATACATCAAAAATTACTGTTAATTTAATAGGAGTAGTATAAAAATATAAAAAAAAGGTAACCCCTGATCATATATATTATAGGGACACGGAGCGCCGTGTATAGAGTAGGGATGCATTGATACCACACACAGACATATACGTATATATCAACACGCAGACCTATATATACATATATATCAACACGCAGATATATATATACACCCACCCACAGACCTCAGACCATATATACATATATACACATGGGGGTGGTATGTGGACAATCTCAACTAAATGTGCCCCCCCCCGCATCTGGCTGATCCCTCCAGAAGAAATGATGAACCTGACAGAGCAGAGAATATATATATTATTCTCTGCTCTATCGGGTTCAACATTTCTTCTGGAGGGATCAGCCAAATGGGGGGGGGGGGCAATTAGTTGCCAAAATGTGTGTGTAATACAAGTCTGGATATATATATTTATAAGAATATAGATGTATATCTGATCTATATATATCATACCTGCCCTTACCTTCCACTATAAATTTGCTAAAAATATACACACAAAAAAAAAACTCTGCCTGAGACCCTGCGCAGCCCACATCCCACCCCCCTCTACCTGGCTGAATGTATCTTATATATATAATTATGGGGCTCCCTGGATCCTGGTTGTGGGGGGGGGGTTTGCCGTGGCCGCAGGTGCAGTGGCTCCCTCCCTGCGCTGCCTGTCTCTGCCACATGCACCAGGGTGGCTAGCCCACACAGTCGCAGCTCTGTCATCTGGCAGCCACATGCCCCTTAATGCTCCTCAAGGGGATCCTTGGGAGCCCCTGCAGACTGCCCTCTACAGTGCCTGATTAGAGGGCCGTGTCTGCCTGATGTTTTAGTAATAAGAATGTTTTATCCCTTAGGCTTCAATGTTAAAAATATTCCCGTGTTAATTCAATATCTAATAAACCGTTCCTTATAATATTCTGCAGTAAAGAGTCTCTTTATTTCTAGATTTTTTAGTGTTTTTTAAGCATTTTTATTCTTTTTTCAAATTTTTTTTTTTTCGAACTTTTGCTGAACGTCCCAAAAAGTTCGAAGTTCGCAAACTGTCGAACGGCCGATGTTCGATGGGAACTCCGAACAGCTCGAACCGAACAGCTCATCCCTACTGCCCACCTCTCTTTGCAGCCATTTGATTGCCGTCATTGCCTCAACTCAGACAGTCCTTGTAGCCAATGATGGTGATTGGAGTGCTGGGAATGGAAAAGAGCCAGAAAGTCGCGGGCGTGCTATGCTGCCCTTGCCGCATTTAAGCCTGCCTGCCACCTGACAGGACGTCAGCATTAAGGGGTTAGTAATTGATTTTGTTTGCCATAAATGAGACTCCATTGCACTTTTCCAAAATATGTCCACATCGAGTTAACTCAATCTCAGACACCTGCAGCTGCTTTTGTGTATTGAGTTAACGCGATTGTGGTAGTGAAGGGGTTAAAGCGACATTCTTGGCAAAAAACAGAGGTTGAGCTGGAAGACCCTCTGATTCCCCCACCCCAAGCACTATGGAATTATCGCTCGGCTTGACGGAGCACGGGATTTGTGTAGGTCCTTGTTATCGACCAATGTCCTGGGATTGGAGGGAATCAATGAATTTCCTTGATTTAACTTGTATTTCAGGGATTCGAGGAAGATTCATGCGTTTTCCACATTCGGTTTGTTTGAGGTTTAATTCTGCGCTGTCTGGGGTCATGGTGAGGAAAATGGATATCATATGGACGCCGTCCATCTGCCGCGTTATCCAAATCTGTCTGCCCTTCGACAGGGATTACGTCAGCCGCGTTGCTGCATCCTTTGCGAGAGCTCTGCCAAGCTCACGAAATACCAAGAAATGGGGAGAGAAACATAATGACCGACCACTTACACGTGTTTCTCTTCCCAATTCCTCGTAAATAAATAAATAAAGCGTTAATGTGAAAAGTTTCCAGATCGCGGCCGGCATGTATCACATATTAAAGGAATAAAGAGATAATGAAAACATAAATAAAGAGGTAACGGTCACTTCCAGCATCGCTTGATATAAAGCAAAGCCGGCGATATCTCCCACAAAATGATTTATTAAACGCAACGTTAAAACGAGCGATAAAAGCCCGACTTTTCACATGGAATCGTATGAGGCTGTAACGTCTCTGGACACATTAACGCGGCTTTCTGCTCGTTCCTGTCATCTGCGAGAGCATCTGGGTTAAAGAAACTCATTCTTCCGCTGATTACTCCAGACTGTATTCCCTGGAACTGAGAATCAGAGTCTCTCCCACCACTCGCCTCAGTATAGCCTGGAACTGTGAGTATGATCCACGCTGATTACTCCACATCATCTGGAACTGAGTATGATCCACGCTGATTACTCCACATAACTGGAACTGTGAGTATGATCCACGCTGATTACTCCACATTACCTGGAACTGTGAGTATGATCCACGCTGATTACTCCACATTACCTGGAACTGTGAGTATGATCCACGCTGATTACTCCACACATTACCTGGAACTGTGAGTATGATCCACGCTGATTACTCCACATCATCTGGAACTGAGTATGATCCACGCTGATTACTCCACATTACCTGGAACTGTGAGTATGATCCACGCTGATTACTCCACACATTACCTGGAACTGTGAGTATGATCCACGCTGATTGCTCCACATCATCTGGAACTGAGTATGATCCACGCTGATTGCTCCACATCACCTGGAACTGTGAGTATGATATACACTGATTACTCCACATTACCTGGAACTGTGAATATGATCCACACTGATTACTCCACATCACCTGGAACTGTGAGTATGATGTACACTGATTACTCCACATTACCTGGAACTGTGAGTATGATATACACTGATTACTCCACATCACCTGGAACTGTGAGTATGATATACACTGATTACTCCACATTACCTGGAACTGTGAGTATGATCCACACTGATTACTCCACATCATCTGGAACTGAGTATGATCCACGCTGATTACTCCACATCACCTGGAACTGTGAGTATGATCCACGCTGATTGCTCCACATCACCTGGAACTGTGAGTATGATATACACTGATTACTCCACATTACCTGGAACTGTGAATATGATCCACACTGATTACTCCACATCACCTGGAACTGTGAGTATGATATACACTGATTACTCCACATCACCTGGAACTGTGAGTATGATGTACACTGATTACTCCACATTACCTGGAAGTGTGAGTATGATCCACACTGATTACTCCACATCATCTGGAACTGAGTATGATCCACGCTGATTACTCCACATTACCTGGAACTGTGAGTATGATCCACGCTGATTACTCCACATCACCTGGAACTGTGAGTATGATCCACGCTGATTACTCCACATCATCTGGAACTGTGAGTATGATCCACGCTGATTACTCCACATTACCTGGAACTGTGAGTATGATCCACGCTGATTACTCCACACATTACCTGGAACTGTGAGTATGATCCACGCTGATTACTCCACATCATCTGGAACTGAGTATGATCCATGCTGATTACTCCACATTACCTGGAACTGTGAGTATGATCCACGCTGATTACTCCACATCACCTGGAACCGTGAGTATGATCCACGCTGATTGCTCCACATCACCTGGAACTGTGAGTATGATCCACGCTGATTGCTCCACATCACCTGGAACTGTGAGTATGATCCACACTGATTACTCCACATTACCTGGAACTGTGAGTATGATCCACGCTGATTACTCCACACATTACCTGGAACTGTGAGTATGATCCACACTGATTACTCCACATCACCTGGAACTGCGAGTATGATATACACTGATTACTCCACATTACCTGGAACTGTGAGTATGATCCACACTGATTACTCCACATCACCTGGAACTGTGAGTATGATCCACGCTGATTGCTCCACATCACCTGGAACTGTGAGTATGATATACACTGATTACTCCACATTACCTGGAACTGTGAGTATGATCCACGCTGATTACTCCACATCATCTGGAACTGAGTATGATCCACGCTGATTACTCCACATTACCTGGAACTGTGAGTATGATCCACGCTGATTACTCCACATCACCTGGAACTGTGAGTATGATCCACGCTGATTACTCCACACATTACCTGGAACTGTGAGTATGATCCACGCTGATTACTCCACACATTACCTGGAACTGTGAGTATGATCCACACTGATTACTCCACATCACCTGGAACTGCGAGTATGATATACACTGATTACTCCACATTACCTGGAACTGTGAGTATGATCCACACTGATTACTCCACATCACCTGGAACTGTGAGTATGATCCACGCTGATTGCTCCACATCACCTGGAACTGTGAGTATGATCCACACTGATTACTCCACATCACCTGGAACTGCGAGTATGATATACACTGATTACTCCACATTACCTGGAACTGTGAGTATGATCCACACTGATTACTCCACATCACCTGGAACTGTGAGTATGATCCACGCTGATTGCTCCACATCACCTGGAACTGTGAGTATGATCCACACTGGTTACTCCACATCACCTGGAACTGTGAGTATGATATACACTGATTGCTCCACATTACCTGGAACTGTGAGTATGATCCACACTGATTACTCCACATTACCTGGAACTGTGAGTATGATCCACACTGATTGCTCCACATCACCTGGAACTGTGAGTATGATCCACACTGATTGCTCCACATTTCCCGGAACTGTATGATCCATGCTGATTACTCCACATTACCTGGAACTGTGAGTATGATCCACACTGATTGCTCCACATTACCTGGAACTGTGTGATCCACACTGATTGCTCCACATTACTTGGAACTGTATGATCCACGCTGATTGCTCCACAATACCTGGAACTGTGAGTATGATCCACACTGATTACTCCACATTACCTGGAACTGTGAGTATGATCCACACTGATTACTCCACATTACCGGGAACTGAGTATGATCCACACTGATTGCTCCACATCAACTGGAAATGTGAGTATGATATACACTGATTGCTCCACATTACCTGGAACTGTGAGTATGATCCACACTGATTGCTCCACATTACCCGGAACTGTATGATCCACGCTGATTACTCCACATTACCCGGAACTGTATGATCCACACTGATTGCTCCACATTACCTGGAACTGTATGATCCACACTGATTGCTCCACATTACCTGGAACTGTATGATCCACGCTGATTGCTCCACATTACCTGGAACTGTGAGTATGATCCACACTGATTGCTCCACATCACCTGGAACTGTGAGTATGATGTACACTGATTACTCCACATTACCTGGAACTGTGAGTATGATATACACTGATTACTCCACATTACCTGGAACTGTGAGTATGATCCACACTGATTACTCCACATTACCTGGAACTGTGAGTATGATCCACACTGATTACTCCACATTACCTGGGACTGTGAGTATGATCCACACTGATTGCTCCACATTACCTGGAACTGTATGATCCACACTGATTGCTCCACATTACCTGGAACTGTATGATCCACGCTGATTGCTCCACATTACCTGGAACTGTATGATCCACACTGATTGCTCCACATTACCTGGAACTGTATGATCCATGCTGATTGCTCCACATTACCTGGAACTGTGAGTATGATCCACACTGATTACTCCACATTACCTGGGACTGTGAGTATGATCCACACTGATTACTCCACATTACCTGGAACTGTATGATCCACACTGATTGCTCCACATTACCTGGAACTGTATGATCCATGCTGATTGCTCCACATTACCTGGAACTGTGAGTATGATCCACACTGATTGCTCCACATCACCTGGAACTGTGAGTATGATATACACTGATTAATCCACATTACCTGGAACTGTGAGTAGGATCGACACTGATTACTCCACATTACCTGGAACTGTGAGTATGATCCACACTGATTGCTCCACATCACCTGGAACTGTGAGTATGATGTACACTGATTACTCCACATTACCTGGAACTGTGAGTATGATATACACTGATTACTCCACATTACCTGGAACTGTGAGTATGATATACACTGATTACTCCACATTACCTGGAACTGTGAGTATGATCCACACTGATTGCTCCACATCAACTGGAACTGTGAGTATGATCCACACTGATTGCTCCACATTACCCGGAACTGTATGATCCGCGCTGATTACTCCACATTACCCAGAACTGTATGATCCACGCTGATTACTCCACATTACCCGAAACTGTATGATCCACACTGATTGCTCCACATCACCTGGAACTGTGAGTATGATGTGCACTGATTACTCCACATCACCTGGAACTGTGAGTATGATGTACACTGATTACTCCACATCACCTGGAACTGTGAGTATGATATACACTGATTAATCCACATTACCTGGAACTGTGAGTAGGATCCACACTGATTACTCCACATTACCTGGAACTGTGAGTATGATCCACACTGATTGCTCCACATCACCTGGAACTGTGAGTATGATGTACACTGATTACTCCACATTACCTGGAACTGTGAGTATGATATACACTGATTACTCCACATTACCTGGAAATGTGAGTATGATATACACTGATTACTCCACATTACCTGGAACTGTGAGTATGATCCACACTGATTACTCCACATTACCGGGAACTGAGTATGATCCACACTGATTGCTCCACATCAACTGGAACTGTGAGTATGATATACACTGATTGCTCCACAGTACCTGGAACTGTGAGTATGATCCACACTGATTGCTCCACATTACCCGGAACTGTATGATCCGCGCTGATTACTCCACATTACCCGGAACTGTATGATCCACGCTGATTACTCCACATTACCCGGAACTGTATGATCCACACTGATTGCTCCACATTACTTGGAACTGTATGATCCACACTGATTGCTCCACATCACCTGGAACTGTGAGTATGATGTACACTGATTACTCCACATTACCTGGAACTGTGAGTATGATATACACTGATTACTCCACATTACCTGGAACTGTGAGTATGATCCACACTGATTACTCCACATTACCTGGAACTGTGAGTATGATCCACACTGATTACTCTAAATTACCTGGGACTGTGAGTATGATCCACACTGATTGCTCCACATTACCGGGAACTGTATGATCCACACTGATTGCTCCACATTACCTGGGACTGTGAGTATGATCCACACTGATTACTCCACATTACCTGGAACTGTGAGTATGATCCACACTGATTGCTCCACATTACCTGGAACTGTATGATCCACACTGATTGCTCCACATTACCTGGAACTGTATGATCCATGCTGATTGCTCCACATTACCTGGAACTGTGAGTATGATCCACACTGATTGCTCCACATCACCTGGAACTGTGAGTATGATGTACACTGATTACTCCACATTACCTGGAACTGTGAGTATGATATACACTGATTACTCCACATTACCTGGAACTGTGAGTATGATCCACACTGATTACTCCACATTACCTGGAACTGTGAGTATGATATACACTGATTGCTCCACATTACCTGGAACTGTGAGTATGATATACACTGATTGCTCCACATTAGCTGGAACTCTGAGTATGATCCACACTGATTGCTCCACATTACCTGGAACTGTATGATATACACTGATTGCTCCACATTACCTGGAACTGTATGATATACACTGATTGCTCCTTATTACCTGGAACTGCGAGTATGATATACACTGATTGCTCCACATTACCTGGGACTGCGAGTATGATCCACGCTGATTGAGTATGATCCACACTGATTGCTCCACATTACCTGGAACTGTATGATATACACTGATTGCTCCACATTACCTGGAACTGTGAGTATGATCCACACTCATTTCTCCACATTACCTGGAACTGTGAGAATGATCCACAATGATTACTCTGCTCCACATTACCTGGAACTGTGAGTATGATCCACAATGATTACTCTGCTCCACATTACCTGGAACTGCTGGCTCACAGCAGGACTTTATTTATAATTAGGCAGAGTATGGTCTTTCCAATGGTACCAAATATGACCAGATTTATATAAACGTAAAATAACCAAGAAATACATTTTTTAAAAGAATCCTTTTTTTCTAACACAACACAGTGGGACGCGCGCGAAGACACTGCGCATGCGTCCCGCCTCCTGGTAATGGCCGCGGCCCGTTAGGTAAACAAACCCTGGCTATACAAAAGCTGCCTGACAGGAACGTTTAAGAGAGGGGTTGGTGGACCTCCCGCCGCCGCGAGAAAGCCGCCAAACCTCTCAACCGTACTCCGGAAGCCTTGGTTGAAGCCAGGCAACCGGAAAAAACACAATACAATAATAAACATTTACATATAAAATCGGACTAATAATGAAACACTACTTATCAGTCCGAGCAGCAAGAAAAAGAGGGAGAAATGGCGGGAGCTCGGTCCTACTTATAGGCTGGCATGGACAATGGACTATACTGATGGGACAGGGGGGTTAGAAGATACCATTGTTAGAGTATGTTTTTTCTTAATGTCTGTTACGTTTTTGACATTATTACTTGCTGCTGTTATTAAAGCAAGAAAAAGAGACTGCAATACTCGGCTCTGAGTCCTTTATTAAAATTATGATCAATAGAGACCCACACACTAAGTACGTGTGAACAGAAGTGCAGACCCACAACAGACGCGGCAAACGGACACAAGTTAGGCAAGAACGTAAATCCGCTAGACGGACGCACAGAGTGCGCTGCGTCCGCAACGTCCGCATAGCTTTGTGTGTCAGTGATGGAACGTGGTCAGACGGGCTGCATTTATACGTCCAGCATTTATACGTCCAGCATTTACACGTCCAGCATTTACACGTCCAGCATTTACACGTCCAGCATTTATACGTTCAGCATTTACACGTCCAGCATTTATACCTCCAGCATTTATACGTCCAGCATTTACACGTCCAGCATTTACACGTCCAGCATTTATACCTCCAGCATTTATACCTCCAGCATTTATACGTCCAGCATTTACACGTCCAGCATTTATATATCCAGCATTTATACCTCCAGCATTTACACGTCCAGCATTTACACGTCCAGCATTTACACGTCCAGCATTTATACGTTCAGCATTTATACGCCCAGCATTTATACCTCCAGCATTTATACGTCCAGCATTTACACGTCCAGCATTTATACGTCCAGCATTTATACCTCCAGCATTTATACGTCCAGCATTTACACGTCCAGCATTTATACGTCCAGCATTTACACGTCCAGCATTTATACGTCCAGCATTTATACGCCCAGCATTTATACCTCCAGCATTTATACGTACAGCATTTATACTCCAGCATTTATACCTCCAGCATTTATACGTCCAGCATTTACACGTCCAGCATTTATACGTTCAGCATTTATACGCCCAGCATTTATACCTCCAGCATTTATACGTCCAGCATTTACACGTCCAGCATTTATACGTTCAGCATTTATACGCCCAGCATTTATACCTCCAGCATTTATACGTCCAGCATTTACACGTCCAGCATTTATATATCCAGCATTTATAACTCCAGCATTTATACGTCCAGCATTTACACGTCCAGCATTTATACGTCCAGCATTTACACGTCCAGCATTTATACGTCCAGCATTTATATGCCCAGCATTTATACCTCCAGCATTTATGCGTACAGCATTTATACGTCCAGCATTTATACCTCCAGCATTTATACGCCAGCATTTATACCTCCAGCATTTATACCTCCAGCATTTATACGTCCAGCATTTATACGTCCAGCATTTATACGTCCAGCATTTATACGCCCAGCATTTATACCTCCAGCATTTATACCTCCAGCATTTACACGTCCAGCATTTATACATCCAGCATTTATACCTCCAGCATTTATACCTCCAGCATTTATACGTCCAGCATTTATACGCCCAGCATTTATACGCCCAGCATTTACACGTCCAGCATTTACACGTCCAGCATTTACACGTCCAGCATTTACACATCCAGCATTTACACGTCCAGCATTTATACGTCCAGCATTTTGATGGACAAAATGGTTTTTCATATTAATTTATTTTCCATCTACATCCGTCAAAAATAACCTCAGTGAAAAACGAACTGTGTGGCCACTACCTTGTAGACAGTCAGAAAGTACGTCCGTTGTGCACGGACACACAGAATGCGCTCGTCTGACCCTAGCCTGAGGGTTAGGTGACTATTTGTGTTTGTTTTAGGCTAGGGACAGATGAGCGCATTTTCTGCGGCCACCGTCAAAATGTACGTCGATGCGTGCGCACGCATTTTTTCACGGAATACGCTTAAGTGGTCAGACGACCACAGTCGCACAGTCGCAGGTACTCACCAACGCAATTCTAGGGAAATCCGGCTGTTTGAACGTTATGTAGGCCGCACACTAGCAGCGTCTGACATCTCCTAATCACGCACACACGCTGCTATGCGGCCGCAGCGCACTCTGTACGTCTGTAGCAGCGGTTTCACATTCTGAGAAAAATGCGTTCATTTGCCGGTTGCGTGGTGTCGGCGCACTTTTGTACGCACGTACTGCGTATATTGGCCGTCATTGGCCGTTATGTGCTGCTACTACGGCCGTGATTTAGTGCGCCTGCACGCGCGTTCCGACTGCCCCACTCTGACCCTAGCCTTATGGGTAACCACAGTCCTAACATTCTGCTCCATTTTTGCTATATTTTAAGGCAACAGATTCTGCCCCTTCTTTTGATGCGAGTGTTTCGGATTTTTTAAATGTTAATTATTTTTTTGTTTTCCCCAAAACAAAATCTAAAAAAGTAGTTTGGCACATTTTTTGGAGGTGGGGCACTCCAGATTTCTGTACCTACAGACTCCTGAGATGTAATTCTGGCTCACAGGAGTTTACAATCTAGAGGAGCAGAGGGTCCGGCTCACAGGAGCTTACAATCTAGAGGAGCAGAGGGTCCGGCTCACAGGAGCTTACAATCTAGAGGAGCAGAGGGTCCGGCTCACAGGAGCTTACAATCTAGAGGAGCAGAGGGCCCGGCTCACAGGAGCTTACAATCTAGAGGAGCAGAGGGTCCGGCTCACAGGAGTTTACAATCTAGAGGTGCAGAGGGCCCGGCTCACAGGAGCTTACAATCTAGAGGAGCAGAGGGTCCGGCTCACAGGAGTTTACAATCTAGAGGAGCAGAAGGACCGGCTCACAGGAGTTTACAATCTAGAGGAGCAGAGGGTCCGGCTCACAGGAGCTTACAATCTAGAGGAGCAGAGGGTCCGGCTCACAGGAGTTTACAATCTAGAGGAGCAGAAGGACCGGCTCACAGGAGTTTACAATCTAGAGGAGCAGAGGGTCCGGCTCACAGGAGTTTACAATCTAGAGGAGCAGAGGGTCCGGCTCACAGGAGCTTACAATCTAGAGGAGCAGAGGGTCCGGCTCACAGGAGTTTACAATCTAGAGGAGCAGAGGGCCCGGCTCACAGGAGCTTACAATCTAGAGGAGCAGAGGGTCCGGCTCACAGGAGCTTACAATCTAGAGGAGCAGAGGGCCCGGCTCACAGGAGCTTACAATCTAGAGGTGCAGAGGGCCCGGCTCACAGGAGCTTACAATCTAGAGGAGCAGAGGGTCCGGCTCACAGGAGTTTACAATCTAGAGGAGCAGAGGGCCCGGCTCACAGGAGTTTACAATCTAGAGGAGCAGAGGATCCGCTCACAGGAGTTTACAATCTAGAGGAGCAGAGGGTCCGGCTCACAGGAGCTTACAATCTAGAGGAGCAGAGGGTCCGGCTCACAGGAGCTTACAATCTAGAGGAGCAGAGGATCCGGCTCACAGGAGTTTACAATCTAGAGGAGCAGAGGGTCCGGCTCACAGGAGCTTACAATCTAGAGGAGCAGAGGGTCCGGCTCACAGGAGTTTATAATCTAGAGGGCAGAGGATCCGGCTCACAGGAGCTTACAATCTAGAGGAGCAGAGGGCCCGCTCACAGGAGTTTACAATCTAGAGGAGCAGAGGGTCCGGCTCACAGGAGCTTACAATCTAGAGGAGCAGAGGGTCCGGCTCACAGGAGTTTACAATCTAGAGGAGCAGAGGGCCCGGCTCACAGGAGCTTACAATCTAGAGGAGCAGAGGGTCCGGCTCACAGGAGTTTACAATCTAGAGGAGCAGAGGGCCCGGCTCACAGGAGCTTACAATCTAGAGGTGCAGAGGGCCCGGCTCACAGGAGCTTACAATCTAGAGGAGCAGAGGGTCCGGCTCACAGGAGTTTACAATCTAGAGGAGCAGAAGGACCGGCTCACAGGAGTTTACAATCTAGAGGAGCAGAGGGTCCGGCTCACAGGAGTTTACAATCTAGAGGAGCAGAGGGTCCGGCTCACAGGAGCTTACAATCTAGAGGAGCAGAGGGTCCGGCTCACAGGAGTTTACAATCTAGAGGAGCAGAGGGCCCGGCTCACAGGAGCTTACAATCTAAGGAGCAGAGGGTCCGCTCACAGGAGCTTACAATCTAGAGGTGCAGAGGGCCCGGCTCACAGGAGCTTACAATCTAGAGGAGCAGAGGGTCCGGCTCACAGGAGTTTACAATCTAGAGGAGCAGAGGGCCCGGCTCACAGGAGTTTACAATCTAGAGAAGCAGAGGATCCGGCTCACAGGAGTTTACAATCTAGAGGAGCAGAGGGTCCGGCTCACAGGAGCTTACAATCTAGAGGAGCAGAGGGTCCGGCTCACAGGAGTTTACAATCTAGAGGAGCAGAGGGTCCGGCTCACAGGAGCTTACAATCTAGAGGAGCAGAGGGCCCGGCTCACAGGAGTTTATATCTAGAGGAGCAGAGGGTCCGACTCACAGGAGTTTACAATCTAGAGGAGCAGAGGGCCCGGCTCACAGGAGCTTACAATCTAGAGGAGCAGAGGGTCCGGCTCACAGGAGCTTACAATCTAGAGGAACAGAGGGTCCGACTCACAGGAGTTTACAATCTAGAGGAGCAGAGGGTCCGGCTCACAGGAGTTTACAACATCTAGAGGAGCAGAGGGTCCGGCTCACAGGAGTTTACAATCTAGAGGAGCAGAGGGTCCGGCTCACAGGAGCTTACAATCTAGAGGAGCAGAGGGTCCGGCTCACAGGAGTTTACAATCTAGAGGAGCAGAGGGTCCGACTCACCAGGAGTTTACAATCTAGAGGAGCGAGGGTCCGGCTCACAGGAGCTTACAATCTAGAGGAGCAGAGGGTCCGGCTCACAGGAGCTTACAATCTAGAGGAGCAGAAGGCCCGGCTCACAGGAGTTTACAATCTAGAGGAGCAGAGGGTCCGGCTCACAGGAGTTTACAATCTAGAGGAGCAGAGGGTCCGACTCACAGGTGTTTACAATCTAGAGGAGCAGAGGTCCGGCTCACAGGAGCTTACAATCTAGAGGAGCAGAGGGTCCGCGCTCACAGGAGTTTTACAATATAGAGGAGCAGAGGTCCGGCTCACAGGAGTTTACAATCTAGAGGAGCAGAGGGTCCGGCTCACAGGAGTTTACAATCTAGAGGAGCAGTGGGTCCGGCTCACAGGAGCTTACAATCTAGAGGAGCAGAGGGTCCGGCTCACAGGAGTTTACAATCTAGAGGAGCAGAGGGTCCGGCTCACAGGAGTTTACAATCTAGAGGAGCAAAGAGGGTCCGGCTCACAGGAGTTTACAATCTAGAGAGCAGAGGGTCCGGCTCACAGGAGTTTACAATCTAGAGGAGCAGAGGGTCCGGCTCACAGGAGTTTACAATCTAGAGGAGCAGAGGGTCCGGCTCACAGGAGTTTACAATCTAGAGAGCAGAGGGTCCGGCTCACAGGAGTTTATAATCTAGAGGAACAGAGGGTCCGGACTCACAGGAGTTTACAATCTAGAGGAGCAGAGGGTCCGACTCACAGGAGTTTACAATCTAGAGGAGCAGAGGTCCGGCTCACAGGAGTTTACAATCTAGAGGAGCAGAGGGTCCGGCTCACAGGAGTTTACAATCTAGAGGAAGCAGAGGGTCCGGCTCAGTGGCGTCACTAGGGTGGTGTCACCGGTGCGGTAACTTATGTCACACCCCCCCCCCCGAGTTTTAAGATTTTTTTTTTTAACTACTCTTACTCCTAAAATCAGTACTCCCATATAACACTGAATGCTCATACCACAACAGCGCACATTACTGTGAGGTTTATTGCTGTGGAGCTCTCTCATATGCTCACAGAACTTTTTCAACTGCAGCAAGTACGTTGCCTGTTCGAAGGCAGTGAAAGCACACATGGATATATATTTCCCCCAGGGCAGCTCTGGATATATATTGTCCCCAGCTCACATATGGATATATTCCCCAGTTCACAGTTATATATTGCCCGCCAGCAGCTCACCCATGGAATATATATTGCGCCTCAGCTCACATATGGATATATTGCGCCTCAGCTCACATATGGATATATTGCGCCTCAGCTCACACATGGATATACTGCCCCAGACCAGCTCACACATGATATTGCCCCAGCTCTCATGGATACTGCCCCAGCACACATGCATATACTGCCCCAGCTCCTCTCATGGATATACTGCCCCAGCTCCTCTCATGGATATACTGCCCAGCTCCTCTCATGGATATACTGCCCAGCTCCTCTCATGGATATACTGGGGCTATCCTAAACAAAAGATAAATCCAGGTAAAGTATCCATGTAATTGGGAGACTAGATCTTTTCATTCCAAACGGACCCCTCTTTTCATCTCACCCCCACTCTCTTCATTTCATTCCAACCCCCACCTCTCCTTATTAAATTCCAACCCCCCCACCTCTTCGTTTCATTACAACCCCCACCCTCTTCGTTTCATTACAACCCCCAACCCTCCCCTTATGAAATTCCAACCCCCCACCCTCTCCATTTCATTCCAACCTCCACCCTCTCCATATTAAATTCAAAGCCCCCACCCTCTCCATATTAATTTCAAAGCCCCCCACCATCTTTATTAAATTCCAACCCCCCCCCACTCTCTCCTGATTTCATTCAACCCCCCACTCTTTTGTTTCAACCCCCCTGTCAGTTTTGGAGACAGGGGAAGGGGCTCAAAGTAGAGCAAGCGGCCAGCAGGGGAAGGGGGGGCCCAGGGACTCCCAGCATACTCCTTCGATGATGGGCAGAGAGGACCGGGCCTGGCGGGTAACGAGGAACAGGCAGCAGGAATGGTCGGGAGTATGTGACATTCCCCGGAGCTCCCGGGAAGGGGGCCGCTGCTTACCATCTGGGAGGGTTGCTGCTTGCTCAACGGTCAGATAGCCCAGCTCCCTCTCTTGCAAGCTCAGGCGTGTGAGGCGACAGGGCTGTCAGGGTGGCACGGAAGGATCAGCCACATCGCGCCACCTCTCTCCTCAGCGGCATCTGCGTGGTGGAGACGGAGTGCTTGGGGGGAAGTGACGTTATATCACTTCCTCCCAGCGCAGACAGTAATAGCTGCGCGTGAACGCTTGGCTGCGGGGTTTTTTCGGAACATGGGGGCGGCGGGTCCCACTAGATACCCCACTGGGTGTCACCCTAAAGGCGGGTGTCACCTGGTGCGGGCCGCACCCCCCGCCCCCACGTTACGACGCCACTGGTCCGGCTCACAGGAGCTTACAATCTAGAGGAGCAGAGGGTCCGGCTCACAGGAGTTTACAATCTAGAGGAGCAGAGGGTCCGGCTCACAGGAGTTTACAATCTAGAGGAGCAGAGGGCCCGGCTCACAGGAGCTTTCAATCTAGAGGAGCAGAGGGTCCGGCTCACAGGAGTTTACAATCTAGAGGAGCAGAGGGCCCGGCTCACAGGAGTTTGCAATCTAGAGGAGCAGAGGGTCCGGCTCACAGGAGTTTACAATCTAGAGGAGCAGAGGGTCCGGCTCACAGGATTTTACAATCTAGAGGAGCAGAGGGTCCGGCTCACAGGAGTTTACAATCTAGAGGAGCAGAGGGTCCGGCTCACAGGAGCTTACAATCTAGAGGAGCAGAGGGTCCGGCTCACAGGAGTTTACAATCTAGAGGAGCAGAGGGTCCGGCTCACAGGAGCTTACAATCTAGAGGAGCAGAGGGTCCGGCTCACAGGAGCTTACAATCTAGAGGAGCAGAGGGCCCGGCTCACAGGAGCTTACAATCTAGAGGAGCAGAGGCCCGGCTCACAGGAGCTTACAATCTAGAGGAGCAGAGGGTCCGGCTCACAGGAGCTTACAATCTAGAGGAGCAGAGGGTCCGGCTCACAGGAGTTTACAATCTAGAGGAGCAGAGCGTCCGGCTCACAGGAGTTTACAATCTAGAGGAGCAGAGGGTCCGGCTCACAGGAGCTTACAATCTAGAGGAGCAGAGGGCCCGGCTCACAGGAGCTTACAATCTAGAGGAGCAGAGGGTCTGGCTCACAGGAGCTTACAATCTAGAGGAGCAGAGGGTCCGGCTCACAGGAGTTTACAATCTAGAGGAGCAGAGGGTCCGGCTCACAGGAGTTTACAATCTAGGAGGAGCAGAGGGCCCGGCTCACAGGAGCTTACAATCTAGAGGAGCAGAGGGCCCGGCTCACAGGAGCTTACAATCTAGAGGAGCAGAGGGCCCGGCTCACAGGAGCTTACAATCTAGAGGAGCAGAGGACCCGGCTCACAGGAGCTTACAATCTAGAGGAGCAGAGGGCCCGGCTCACAGGAGCTTACAATCTAGAGGGGCAGAGGGTCCGGCTCACAGGAGCTTACAATCTAGAGGAGCAGAGGGCCCGGCTCACAGGAGCTTACAATCTAGAGGAGCAGAGGATCCGGCTCACAGGAGTTTACAATCTAGAGGAGCAGAGGGCCCGGCTCACAGGAGCTTACAATCTAGAGGAGCAGAGGGTCCGGCTCACAGGAGTTTATCTAGAGGAGCAGAGGGTCCGGCTCACAGGAGTTTACAATCTAGAGGAGCAGAGGGCCCGGCTCACAGGAGTTTACAATCTAGAGGAGCAGAGGGTCCGGCTCACAGGAGCTTACAATCTAGAGGAGCAGAGGGTCCGACTCACAGGAGCTTACAATCTAGAGGAGCAGAGGGTCCGGCTCACAGGAATTTACAATCTAGAGGAGCAGAGGGTCCGGCTCACAGGAGTTTATAATCCTAGAGGAGAGCAGAGGGTCCGGCTCACAGGAGCTTACAATCTAGAGGAGCAGAGGGTCCGGCTCACAGGAGTTTACAATCTAGAGGAGCAGAGGGTCCGGCTCACAGGAGTTTACAATCTAGAGGAGCAGAGGGCCCGGCTCACAGGAGCTTACAATCTAGAGGAGCAGAGGGCCCGGCTCACAGGAGCTTACAATCTAGAGGAGCAGGGGGTCCGGCTCACAGGAGCTTACAATCTAGAGGAGCAGAGGGCCCGGCTCACAGGAGTTTACAATCTAGAGGAGCAGAGGGCCCGGCTCACAGGAGTTTACAATCTAGAGGAGCAGAGGGTCCGGCTCACAGGAGCTTACAATCTAGAGGAGCAGAGGGCCCGGCTCACAGGAGTTTATAATCTAGAGGAGCAGAGGGTCCGGCTCACAGGAGCTTACAATCTAGTGGAGCAGAGGGTCCGGCTCACAGGAGTTTACAATCTAGAGGAGCAGAGGGTCCGGCTCACAGGAGCTTACAATCTAGTGGAGCAGAGGGTCCGGCTCACAGGAGCTTACAATCTAGTGGAGCAGAGGGTCCGGCTCACAGGAGCTTACAATCTAGAGGAGCAGAGGGTCCGGCTCACAGGAGTTTACAATCTAGAGGAGCAGAGGGTCCGGCTCACAGGAGTTTACAATCTAGAGGAGCAGAGGGCCCGGCTCACAGGAGTTTATAATCTAGAGGAGCAGAGGGTCCGGCTCACAGGAGTTTACAATCTAGAGGAGCAGAGGGTCCGGCTCACAGGAGCTTACAATCTAGAGGAGCAGAGGGTCCGGCTCACAGGAGCTTACAATCTAGTGGAGCAGAGGGTCCGGCTCACAGGAGCAGGGCCGGATTAACATAGGGGCAGATGGAGCAGCAGCTCCAGGCCCATGCCTCAGAATAGGCCCAGAGAAAGAATAACTATGTCTGCATTTGGACCCATGTATCTCCACCCATAGCAGCTACAGGGTCAAGTGAGGTATCACTGGAAAGGCCAGAGCACAGTCTTTCCAATTATACCAAACATGACCAGGTTTTAAGTAAATAAATTAAATAATAAATGTTTACTTTTTCTTTCCAACAGTAATATTTTTTTACTTTTCAATTATAAAGTAAACAATGATGATAAACATTTTTTTATACGTACAAAATGAACAATACCACTGCCACTACTCACCTCATTTCTCACGTTGGGAGAAGGTCACTGTTTTATACATAGTCATATTATTCGTAAAAAAAATGTTCCCAAAACACAAGGAAAATATTTCATAGTTTTTGGTTAAAATTGTATATATTCTCAGAAAAATGCAGTAACAGGTTCCTATTTCACATTTTTTAACAAGAATGCCCTTATAGAATATATAACCACAGGTTTGGATGATAAAATGGAAAAAAAATGTACGCTCTTTTAAATGATTGAAATCTGAATGAAAAATGAATCTCACAGTATCTGCCTGGTTAGATATATACGTATCTGCACTATGTTCTCATTTCACTAAATTACAAAAAGAGCCCACAAAAAATCTTCAGCTCCAGGCCCATAGAGATCTTAATCCGGGCATGCACAGGAGCTTACAATCTAGAGGAGCAGAGGGCCCGGCTCACAGGAGTTTATAATCTAGAGGAGCAGAGGGTCCGGCTCACAGGAGCTTACAATCTAGAGGAGCAGAGGGTCCGGCTCACAGGAGCTTACAATCTAGAGGAGCAGAGGATCGGCTCACAGGAGCTTACAATCTAGAGGAGCAGAGGGTCCGGCTCACAGGAGCTTACAATTAGAGGAGCAGAGGGCCCGGCTCACAGGAGTTTACAATCTAGAGGAGCAGAGGGTCCGGCTCACAGGAGCTTACAATTTAGAGGAGCAGAGGGCCCGGCTCACAGGAGCTTACAATCTAGAGGGACAGAGGATCCGGCTCACAGGAGCTTACAATCTAGAGGAGCAGAGGCCCGGCTCACAGGAGCTTACAATTTAGAGGAGCAGAGGGCCCGGCTCACAGGAGTTTACAATCTAGAGGAGCAGAGGGTCCGGCTCACAGGAGCTTACAATCTAGAGGAGCAGAGGGTCCGGCTCACAGGAGTTTACAATCTAGAGGAGCAGAGGGTCCGGCTCACAGGAGTTTACAATCTAGAGGAGCAGAGGGTCCGGCTCACAGGAGTTTACAATCTAGAGGAGCAGAGGGTCCGGCTCACAAGAGCTTACAATCTAGAGGAGCAGAGGGTCCGGCTCACAGGAGCTTACAATCTAGAGGAGCAGAGGGTCCGGCTCACAGGAGTTTACAATCTAGATGGAGCAGAGGGTCCGGCTCACAGGAGTTTACAATCTAGAGAGCAGAGGGTCCGGCTCACAAGAGCTTACAATCTAGAGGAGCAGAGGGTCTGGCTCACAGGAGCTTACAATCTAGAGGAGCAGAGGGTCCGGCTCACAGGAGCTTACAATCTAGAGGAGCAGAGGGTCCGGCTCACAGGAGTTTACAATCTAGAGGAGCAGAGGGTCCGGCTCGCAGGAGTTTACAATCTAGAGGAGCAGAGGGCCCGGCTCACAGGAGTTTACAATCTAGAGGAGCAGAGGGTCCGGCTCACAGGAGCTTACAATCTAGAGGAGCAGAGGGCCCGGCTCACAGGAGCTTACAATCTAGAGGAGCAGAGGGTCCGGCTCACAGGAGCTTACAATCTAGAGGAGCAGAGGGCCCGGCTCACAGGAGCTTACAATCTAGAGGAGCAGAGGGCCCGGCTCACAGGAGCTTACAATCTAGAGGAGCAGAGGGCCCGGCTCACAGGAGCTTACAATCTAGAGGAGCAGAGGGCCCGGCTCACAGGAGCTTACAATCTAGAGGGTTGCTCCTATAGTTAAGCCTGTATAAATCAGTCACGTTTCTAGCAGCTTTTATTTTGATGACATCGATTAACCCCGTCAGTCCCTTGCAGTTGCTGCTTCCCTTGTGGTTGAGAAGTGAAAATTTCGCACTAGTTGGGGGTTTCCTTTATACTGTGAAAGTTAACCCCGCGGTGTGAGTAGCAGACCTGGCCGTCCTCTGCATTTTAATACATAAATCTAAGGTAATTTATTCCCTAATCCTGGAAATAGATTTTAGGGAGTGATGAGCCGGTATTGGAGGTAAACGTGGCGCTTTGTTTGTGCTGCGCCGGATTAAAGGACTTTTTACAATACCGGTTTATTAAATGTGCATCGAAGCCAGAAAAGGTTTTTAACGTCTCTATATATAATAATAAACTATTTCTATGCAGCCGTCATGCAGTTATTTTTCTATATATGCAACTCCTGCAGATTAACCTCTTCATGGCACGCGACGTATCAGGACGGTCACAACGTATTTAGGGATAAGCTGCGGCTGCGTGTCTGGAGTGACTGACAGAACTACGAACATAATCTATAACTAGATTGCTTGTGCATCACGATAGAACACACCATAAAACACACGCTGCTGCTGCTGCTCTTTTTTTAATTTGAAGTAATTTCAGGTAAAAATGGAATAGAAATTCAGGTTTTTATCTCCTGTTTCTATTTTGTTGATTTTTTTTCCATGATGCAACATTTACCAAAACCTTTATGGCAAATCTCACTTTACAGCTGTAGTATAGGATAAAGCAGCAGTGAAAAAGCAATGGGGTGGGGGGTATGTTCAGTTAAAGCTGCAGGGGTCTATTGTGTTGTATAGGCTATTTGAGATAACAGATGGCAGGTGAATAGGATCTGATAGTTGGGGTCCAGCTGTCATGGTGCAGGTAGAATTCAAGTATGGGGTCACAAAGCCAACAGGAGGCAGGTTCCGGTGAAAACAAACAGGAAAGTTTATTTACAAGGATCAGGTTTAGCAACAGAGAACAGAAAGGACAGAGAAAACAAAACAAACCAGGGGGAGCAGAATAATCACACAGGGCACAGGTCTAGCCACGAGAAAGGTAGCTGAGGCTAGGGGCGGCTTGCTTAAATAGAAAGCCCACAGGCAGCGGCGTAACTAGAAACCTCAGATCCCAGGTGTGGGAATCCATGAAGGCCCCCCACCCCACCCTAGGCAAACAAAAACATAATTTATTTTTGGACCCCTCCAAATCCATGATATCGACTCCAGACAATCAGTGTCCCATTTTTTCCCAGGTCCACTATGTCCACTTCAGTCCATTCCATTTTTTAAAGTAATGTGCGCTATGTATACCTCACAGTTCCGCAGTAATGTGCAGTGTGTATGAGTGTATCACAGAGCTGCACAGTAATAAAACTCACAGTAATGTGCAGTGTATGAGCGTATCACAGAGCTCCACAGCAATAAAACTCACAGTAATGTGCGGTGTGTGTGTGCGCGTATCACAGAGCTCCACAGCAATAAAACTCACAGTAATGTGCAGTGTGTATGAGGGTATCACAGAGCTCCACAGCAATAAAACTCACAGTAATGTGCGGTTGTGTGTGTGCGCGTTATCACAGAGCTCCACAGCAATAAAACTCACAGTAATGTGCGGTGTGTGTGTGTGCGCGTATCACAGAGATCCACAGCAATAAAACTCACAGTAACGTGCAGTGTGTATGAGGGTATCACAGAGCTCCACAGCAATAAAACTCACAGTAATGTGCGGTGTGTGTGTGTGCGCGTATCACAGAGCTCCACAGCAATAAAACTCACAGTAATGTGCGGTGTGTGTGTGTGCGCGTATCACAGAGATCCACAGCAATAAAACTCACAGTAACGTGCAGTGTGTATGAGGGTATCACAGAGCTCCACAGCAATAAAACTCACAGTAACGTGTGCTGTGTATGAGCATAAAAGAGAAGACATGTAAGATATCAGCAACATCAAATAAACACAATAAGGACATTGCATGTTATGGTGGTACTGGCCCTTTAAGGACATTGCTTTTTTTGGTGGAAGTGGCCCTGATCTATCGTGTTCAACATAAGGTTATCACTGACGGATGGAAATGTAACTTTATTATTGTTTATATTTAATCACATGTTTGTTTGTTCTGTTTTATTCATTTTATGCTCATTCTTAGAATTCTATGACTTCTCTCTCTGTTGTAGTTATAGTTCATGAACCTTTAATCCAAATTCACTGACATTACCATATTCCCTTTCGTCCATCTGGCAGAATCTCAAATGATGCAAGTCAACGTGTTGTCGTCTGTCGGAGCAGACACGGCTTTGTGCGTTTCAGAAAGAGCGCAACATTTCAAATACTGATACTTATGTCCCTGATCTGTCACTGAAACAAGGCGCTTTTTAAGTAAAGTTCTGCTCGATTTCTGTCAAAGCCGAAAAGCTCAGACTGTAAAAATAGACATTTCCTCTCTGAGTGAAAAGGGAAGCAGCAGCGGGTGTGTAGTCACACATCTGGTGACCGCTCATATCTTGCATACATTGATAATTTAGAACGTGCGTTATGTGTTTTACCTGGCGGCAGATTCCTGATATTATAAACATGTGTAATGGTGATTCCCTGCATGGCTTCAGGTCTTAAAATGGAAAAATATTCAATCAATGGGCGGCATGCTCTTACTGTAACTTACAAACCAAAAAATGGGAAGCGAGACACATCATCGAGACTTCCACTGGGGCGGGGGTTGATACACACACATGTTTCTACCATTTGTGGATAAAATCAGATGTTAGTTTCACAGGGACAGGCAGAGCGGGTGCCGGATCGCAGGCTGTGCTCATCACGCTCACTCACCTCTGAACATTGCCACAAAGGCTCTGTCCTCCTGCTGCTCATGTGATGCCGGAAGACCCCGCGCTGAAATGTTATTGCTGCGGCATTGCTCTCTTTATAACTGAAAAACAGACAATGCTGCTGCTTTAGACAGAGCCCCAAAAACATGATTTTTTTTTATATTCTATTGTGTTGTGCATTGCACATGGTCATCTGTGGTATTAGTGAAAAGGCCGGAATCTGGGCTTTCCAATGGCATTTTCCCTGACCTTGTGGTGTGTATGGAACTGGAGATACAGGGATTGCAGCTTGGGAGGCAGCTGCCCCCTGCGCCTCCTCTAGATCTGACAGGGGGAGAACATAAGCTGGGGCTCTCAAAGAAACATACCCCAGTTTAAGTTTACAAACCCAAAAGTAATATAAGCTGGAAGTATCGCTCTGCCTAGGAGGACTTTTATAAAAGGAAAGAAAAAACACTTCCAGGCGCACCTTACTAAAATTTCCACTTTTTTAAAACCAAAAATGGCCGATGTGCAAACATCAAATGAATTAATATTGAAACAAAACAGTGGTTATATTATAATGATAAATGTGTATAACTTAAGGAATACTTATAGTTCAGTGGTGTTTCTTTTTTTTCCCCTCTCAGCATGGGGTCCTGCGATGTAGCTGTTCGGCATCCCAAGAAAAAAGGAGGGTATTTCTCCACTTGATGAGAAAAAAAAAAGGCAGCAGAGCGGCAGATAATTCAATTAAAATGCATTTATCAATCAATAAAAAGGTAGACCTTCAACTATAAAATCAATTGTTAAAGTACTAATTAACCCTTTCAATGCGGTGGATGCGCTGAGCGCGTCCACCCGCATTGCTACTTGGCTGCGGAGGACGCGCTGAGCGCGTCCTCCCTTTGCAGCCGCGATCAGCCGGTATTCCGGCTGATCGCGCGGTCCCCCGGTGCAGGCTGACATCATCGATGTCAGCCCAGCCTCCGGGACCCCGGCGGGCACGATAGGCGTCATCGCGCATTGCGTGATGACGTCTATTTCAGGCCCCCCCGCCATTGCAGGGAAGGTGCCTGAAGGGGAGGGGGGGCGAGGTCCTTCGGACCTCTCCCCCTCCCCTTCCCCACGGGCCAGCGATTAAAGACAGGCACCGCCTGGAAGGGCACAGCCTGCCCTTCCAAGCGGCGGCTGTCTTTAACCCCTAGGGGACTGGATCGCGATATGGCGCTAACATGCCCCCTAATGCCCCCAGTTTTGAAATTAACCCCTTGCTGCCACCTATAGTGGAGATAGGGAGTTCCAATGAAACCCCTATCTCCCGATCCGTGACAGCTAGGGGTTAAAGCGTGGCCTTTCCAATGATACCAAACATGACCATGTAAAATGTAAAAAAATAAAAATAAAATAAATTTTTTTTAAAAAAAATTAAAATAAAAAATATGTTTTGTTTTTTTTTTTAGTTTTATTAGTGCAACAATATTGTTCCCATTTCAATTATAATGTGAACAATGATGCTGCACTAATGATTTTTTCTATGGGGGGCGTTTGCTAAAAAACACGTAATTTTCCCCAAAAAAAAGTAACGATTCCTCATTTCTAATTTTTTTAACAAGCGCACCCCATAGAAAATATAACCGCAATTGGTCGCATTTTAAAATGTGAAAAAAAACACTTTACACATTGTAAATTATTGAAAATTCTAATTTTATTGCATTTTTTGTTATAATATACAGACATGACATAACGTATACATATAATAATGACATATTATGAATCTGCACAGTCTGCCGGAAAGAACGATATATAATATGTCTGGGTCATATACTAAAATAAGGCTTCAAAACGCGGTTAAACATGATGAGCAAAACCAGTAAAAATGAGCTCAGCACAGAGGCGGGAAAAGGCTCAGCAGCGAAAGGGTTAAGTAGGATCAACAAAAACGCGCTTTCACCAATAGGCTTCATCAGTAGTTATCCTTTCTGAATGATCAGTCTGTGCAAGAAGTGCTAAAAGTCCAAAAAGAGTCCTCCTTTTGTTGCCGCTTATATGCTCTGCCTTAGATATAGATCTTATTGATGAATATTTACCGATACTGTGAAATAACAATACACAACACTTTCACTTTTAGAATTATGTAAATTCTATTACACTAAGGGAACCTATAACAGGTTTATTGGCATTAATAAACATTTATTTATTTTATTTATTTATTTATTTATAAAGGATTTTACCAGGAAGGATACATTGAGATTTCTCTCGTTTTCAAGTATGTCCTGGGTTCGAGAACTATAAATAGATGTACACTTTCACGTGTTTTTAGATAACTATTACTTTGAATTAATAATATAATTTGTACCTTTGTATAAATAATACATTTTATTTTTATCTCAATAGGATTATATACATACATATGAGATCATATACTAATGGGGATGTGGTCAGATCTAAGTATATGGGATTATATTGATATATTATAACGATCAAACTATTTTTTTGAGGCAACTGTATATACAGATGAATATCTTAATAAGTCAGCGATTGATAACTGCCATTAAAATTGTTTTTTGACAGGAAGCTGCTCTTTATCAAGTAGCCAAGCTATTGCTGATATTTGTTTTCTTAGATAAATGAAGAGTAAACATCCCAGAGGGCAGAGTGTCCACCTCATAAACAAGTCGCCGAACGCCGATCATACATATACAATGGACAAAATTGAAAGTATGGAGCCTGAAAATCAGGAAGTAATCTGGGCGGAATGATTATGGACAACAGCTGAGCAGCACATTAAGGCTAGGGTCAGACGAACGCATTTTTCGCGTTGTCCGTGAAAAAGTGCGTTCGAACGAATGGACGTATTTTTTCACGGAATACGCGATAGCGGTCATACGATGCGCATTTTCGTCCGTGATTTTGTACGGATCATCAATAAAACACTTTTTGTGTCTGGACGTTATGTTGGCCGACATTAGCAGCGTCTGACGTCTCCCAATCACGCAAACACGCCGCTATGCGGACGCAGCGCACTCTGTATGTCAGTACTAGCGGTTTGACGTTCTCGAAAAAATGCGTTCGTTTGCCACTTGCGTTGCGCGGCCGCACTTTTGTGCAGCCGTTCTTCATATGCTGCACGGCATTGGACGGCATTTGCTACTACGGCCGTGATTTAGGCTAAGGTCAGACGAAAGCATTTTTCACGTGCGTTTAGCCGCACGAAATCACGGCCGTGCTAGCAGCAAATGACGTCCAATGCCGGGGAACATAAGACGAACGGCCGCACGAATGTTCGTCCGTGCAACGCAAGTGACCAACGAACGCATTTCTTCGAGAACGTCAAACCGCTACTACTGCCGTACAGAGTGCGCTGCGTCCGCATAGCGGCGTGTTTGCGTGATTGGGAGACGTCAGACGCTGCTAGTGTACGGCTAACATAACGTCCAGACACAAAAAGTGTTTTATTGATGATCCGTACAAAATCACGGACGAAAATGCGCATCGTATGACCGCTATCGTGTATTCCGTGAAAAAATACGTCCATTCGTTCGAACGCACTTTTTCACGGACAACGCAAAAAATGCGTTCGTCTGACCCTAGCCTTAGTGCGGTTAAACGCACGTTAAAACTGCTTTCGTCTGACCTTAGCCTTAGGCAGAGCATATAAGCGGCAACAAAAGGAGGACTCTTTTTGGACTTTTTGCACTTCTTGCACAGACTGATCATTCAGATAACAGGATAACAACTGATGAAGCCTATTGGTGAAAGCGCGTCTTTGTTGATCCTACTTAATTAGTACTTTAACAATTGATTTTATAGTTGAAGGTCTACCTTTTTATTGATTAATAAATGCATTTTAATTGAATTATCTGCCGCTCTGCTGCCTTTTTTTTTTCTCATCAAGTGGAGAAATACCCTCCTTTTTTCTTGTGATGCCGAACAGCTACATCGCAGGACCCCATGCTGAGAGGGGAAAAAAAAGAAACACCACTGAACTATAAGTATTCCTTAAGTTATACACATTTATCATTATAATATAACCACTGTTTTGTTTCAATATTAATTCATTTGATGTTTGCACATCGGCCATTTTTGGTTTTAAAAAAGTGGAAATTTTAGTAAGGTGCGCCTGGAAGTGTTTTTTCTATTATATTCGTGTTTTTGAGGTTGTAAACACATATCTTCTAGCTTGCAGCACCGACCTATATTGAGCACGCCTTAATAATCTTACAACCACTAAGAAAAGCGCCAGATTCACGCTGTATTTTACTTTTTTAAAAGGAGCCATGCGTTCGGACATGGATGGGTCTCAGGAATGATGTGTTTCATATTTCATTGGGTACTACACTCTCCGGGAACCCACATCTTGCGTCCCGTAAAGAAGACCATGGCTCAGAAAGTGTTAGACTAGGCCGTACCACCTGCAATAAGAAACCCATTAATATCCCATTTTTTTGGGGTCTCTTGGCAGTTTCACCCAAAAACAGACTTCTCAGCCATTTCCGATCCGCTCTTGGGATCCCAATGGTTCAATGTACTTTCAGATACAGAGGGTTATTCACTAACCTCCGAATTTGCCACACCTGTAACCAAAGATCCCTCTTTGTGCCCTCACCCTCCTTGCCCACACTTTACATGCCCTCTGTGCCTGCTGGAGAGGTGTGGATGCTGGCCTCCTGCCAAGAGATCGTGGACCCATTTGGCAAAGCCAGTTCTCAAGGACAATGGTCATAAGGGTCACCTAAGGGTTAATGAGTTAGAAATACATTTATCTTGAAGCTGTGTTTTAGGAGTTAGTTTGTGCTAGAGATACAATGTAGACGTATTGTTCTCCTATCTGTATGTTCTTAGTTTAATCTGATGCTCTGTGTTTGTTAATCCCGTCTATTGTGTAACTAGGTTTCTGTATCTTCTCTAGGAATTCAACTCCCCCTCATGTAGATAATGAATTCGGTTGATTGTGTCATGTTACCTCCCCCCTCTCTGTTGTCCATAAAACTGCTCTCATTACCATTAAAGCAGATATTCATTCCCTGCATTAAGCCGTGTCTGTTTGGGGAGCGATACATACAGGATTATTAAGAGAGAGGTGAAAAGCAGGACAATGACTGGAGAGTTGAAAATTCTAGGTCAAAATAGCCAAATCAGAAAAATTCTCCCATTTATCTCTTTTTTCAAATCGGCTGTTTTTACCTAGAATTTTCCATTCTCCAGTCATTCTCCTGCTTTTCACCTCTCTCTGAATAACCCTGATAGAAAGATACAGCACTCCCTCAAATTCTGGCTGAGGATTGTGAGAAGGAAATCTGTTGCAGATCAGCTTGGCTGAAGAGAAGAGACAGGCACTGTAACCGCTTCGGGTCTCGTCCACAAACCGAAGACCAGTCACCCCCACTGCTGTTACACCACCAAATTGCACCAGTGAATTTCACCGTATCTGCAATTTCGTGGCAATTTGTCTATTCACTAAGCTGTCAGTACATCAAATATTGTCGAATTTGTCCCGTAGAGTTATATCGATTCGTCTATTGACAGAATGCCGCATTGCAGTGAAATGACCTTCAGGGCTATTCAGAGACAGGTGAAACTCAGGAGACCTGGCAGGAGAAGAGAACAATCTAGAGCAAATAGCCAATTTGGAAAGTGAGATAAATGGGAGACTATTTCTGGTTTGGCTATTTTAACCTAGAATTTTCACTTCAGTCATTCTCCTGAGTTTCACCTCTCTCTGAATAACCCTGCTAGTTTCACTGTTTCAGACAGGTTTATTCAGGCGAATCCTATAGATTTTAATGTAATAAATAAAATTATATGTTTTTTTAGACCATTTATTATTTTTATTCATTTGAGAATTTTTTTTTATAATTTTTTAAAAGACCTTTCAATTATGTTTTAAAATACTTTTTTTTTTCCTAAATGACCTTTTTGAATTAGATACATTTTTTATCGATTTATCGAAATGTTTCTTCCTATTAGGGGAATAGGAGACTTCCGATTCTTTTTCTAGTTCAGTCGAATTCAGAGACCAATAGGGTGCGTTTCGCCAACTTTCACGAGCTGCTTCGGCGACTGCATTTTCACTGCAATACGGTGAACATTCGGTGAATTGTGAGTGCACTGTACTTTCGCCAAAATGGAATCACCAAATTGTGGCACAAAAAGCACAATGCCGGTGCTTTGTGAATAAGCATCACAGTCTAACTCCTACAATGCGTCTCATCGAAACAAAGTTACACACACGATCACTTGTAAATGAATCGCACATGACTGGGAAGTTATGAAATGAAGGTGAAAGGTGTGGACAAGATTGTCGTCATTATTTTATCTAAACAATCAAGTTCTGTGTCTTTGAGGATGTAATCAGTTGTCGTTTAGTGACTCACTTGCTGTCTGTTCAGCCAGGAGGACTCCACCCCAAGGAACCCAAGTGCAAGAGCCTCTTCTGTTCACTGAATACGGCGATGAAATGTTACAGGGTTGAATAAAGAGAGAAATGTATAGCCTGTTACAGGAGGATTGGTTTTATTCCATCTCATCCCTTCATACTACGGACTAGATTGTCCTCATCACACCCATACTACCAACTGCATTGTCACTACTTCCTTACTACTAATTGCATGTTCACCAGAACCTTACTATACTACCGGTTGTATAGTCATCACATCCACACCCCTAGCTGCATAGTCATCACGTTCATATTACTGGCCGGATTGTCATCACACACACTACCGACTGCATTGGCATCATGTTAATAATACTGGCCATATGGTCATCAAATCCATACTACTGACCAGATTGTCATCACATTACTGAATGGATTGTCATCAGATCTATACTATTGGCCATGTGGTCATCGGATCCATACTACTGCCCATGGGGTCATTGAATCTATACTACTGGCCATGGGGTCATTGGATCTATGCTACTGGCAATATGGTTATCGGATCCATACTACTGGCCATAGGGTCATTGGATCCCTACTACTGGCCATAGGGTCATCATATCCATTCTACTGGCTACATGGTCATCGGATCCATACTACTGGCAAATGGCAATATGGTAATCAAATCCATACTACTGACCATATGGTCATTGGATCCATACTAGTGGTTATTGGGTCATTGGATCCATACTACTGGCCATAGTGTCCATGGAGCCATACAACTGGCAATATTATCATCAAATGCATACAATTGACCATATAGTCATCAAATCCATAAGACTGGCCATATGACCATTGTATCCGTACTATTGGCAATATGGTCATCGAATCCATACTACCGGCCATATGGTCATTGAATCCATAATACTGGCTATATGGATATTGGATCCATACTACTGGTTATATGGTCATCGGATCCATACTACTGGCCAAATGATTATCAGATCCATTATACTGGTTATATGGTGATCAAATCCATATTACTGACCAGATTGTCATCACATTACTAAATGGATTGTCATCGGATCCATACTACTGGCCATGTGGTCATCCGATCCATACTACTGGCCAAATGATTATCAGATCCATTATACTGGTTATATGGTGATCAAATCCATATTACTGACCAGATTGTCATCACATTACTAAATGGATTGTCATCGGATCCATACTACTGGCCATGTGGTCATCCGATCCATACTACTGGCCATGCGGTCATTGGATCCATACTACTGGCCATATGGTCACCAAATCCATACTACTGGCAATATTGTCATCAAATCCATACTACTGGCCATATGACAATCCGGTCAGTAATATGAATGGTGATTTATTATTGAACAGATTGACATCACAGCAACTACCAATTGCATTGGCATCACATTAGTACTACTGGCCATATGGTCATCAAATCCATACTACTGACCAGGTTGTCATCACATTACTGGACAGATTGTCATCAAATCCATACTACTTTCCATGTGGTCATCAGATACATACTACTAGCAATATGGTCATCAAATCCATACTGCTAGCCACATGGTCATCAAATCCATACTACTGGCCATAGTGTCATTGGATCCATACTACTGGCAATATCATCATCAAATCCATACTACTGGCCATATGGTCATCGGATCCATACTACTGGCCACATGGTCACCGCATCCATTCTACTGGCCATAGGGTCATCAAATCCATACTACTGGCCATATGGTCAGTCACCAAATCCATACTACTGGCAATATGGTTATCGGATCCATACTACTGGCAATAGGGTCATTGGGTCCATACTACTAGCCGTTTGATCATCAAATCCATACTACTGGCCGTTTGATCATCAAATCCATACTACTGGCAATATGGTCATTGGATCCATACTAGTGGTTATTGGGTCATTGGATTCATACTACTGGCCATAGGGTCCATGGAGCCATACAACTGGCCATATAGTCATCAAATCCATAAGACTGGCCATTGTATCCATACTACTGGCACTATGGTCATTGAATCTATAGTACTGGCAATATGGTTATCGGGTCCGTAATATGAATGTGATATTTTACTGAACAGATTGTCATCAAATCCATACTACTGGCCAAGAGGTCATAAAATCCATACTTTTGCATTTTGATATTTTTATGGACATTGCATGTACCTGTTTTTTTGCATTTTATCGCAGTGATTTGTTCATCTATTAATCATGAACTTGAGATGTTTTCTCCCATTTTCTGACATTGAACTGTTTTATGATCGGTTTTATACAACAATAAAATCAAACATGGTAAAGCTTTGGGGAAGCAGCTGGTAGACCTAGTAAAAAATAGTCCCCACGGCGCACCAGACATGGCCTCCTTTTCTTCTGACTTTTGTAAGGGGATTATAGGAGCCTCTATTCATTATCTCATGTCTGAATGCAGCTTTGGGTAAGAACACACAATAACCCTTTGTATTGCTTTCCCTCGTCACATGTGAACCTCCTGAGATCTGACTCGATCCCTTTAAGGAAGGACTAAGAGGTCAATGCTGTCCAATCCGAGCTGGCGGCTTAATTCCAGAATTATCTTGTGCAGCAACAATAAAAATCTCCAATGATCCTGAGGAGCAGAGGTAATTATAACCATGAGTAGTCATGAACCTATAGTAGGACATTTAAGAGTTAATTCACCAAGCAAAATTTCGGTGAAACACGTTGGTGCAGTCGGCACACTTTGGCGACACCATTTCGCCGACAGTATGGTGGATTCACCGGATGGCCACCTTAGTGTGCGCAGAAGATAGAATTGCTGAAGCCTCATGAAAAAGTTGGAGAACATCGCTGAAGAGCACCAAAAACACTGAAGGGGCCTTGGAAAATTCCACCAAACTGCAAAAAAAAGGACGGAACTCTCCTATTCGTCTAATAAGTGTTTAAAGCAATAAAAATGTATTAAAATGTGTCTAAATACCAAAAAAAAACCTTTAAACAGTAGTAAAAAGGTCTGTTACAGATTTAAAAAATACACCTTTTAAAAAAGTTGGGAAACAAAGATTTTGTCTAAAAAAAAAATATATAAATAAAAAAGGATTTTAACTGAAAATGAGAAGAATAAACATTTTTTGTTTTCTTTTAATTAAAAATTATATTTTTTCTCCCATTTGAAGCCTATGGGATTCGTCTGATTAAACCTGTTGAATGAAACCACTGAACATCAGGACATTTCACTGACATTTCTCTGCTGTTCAATGTGAATAGATTAACCATTGCTTCTCTATGGGGGATTTCACTGCCGCCGAACAGCACCGTATTTCACTGCCATCAAACAGGCACCGTATTTCGCTGCCGCCTAAGAGCGCTGAACTGCACTGTATTTCACTGCTGCCGAACAGACACTGTATTTCACTGCTGCCGAACAGACACTGTATTTCACTGCCGTCGAATAGGCATCGTATTTCACTGCCGCCTAAGAGCGCTGAACTGCATCGTATTTCGCCATAAATTCGTCAGTATCTGGAGAATTGACAGTTTACCGAATAGACGAAATGTGCCGAAATTCACCGTTTGGTGCAACTCGGTGGCAAGTCCGGTGCTTATAGTGAATAACCTCTTTAAAGATTTAATGGAGTAGAGGTAACATCACTGCTCTGCATGGAGAGAGCCTGTGGAGACATGGGTTTGATCCCAGCGAGCAACCTCTCCAGTAAGTGTCCTTGGGCAAGACACCTAACGGTACAGACTCGCCACCCAGGACATACTGAAAACCAGAGAAATCTCAATGTATCCTTCCTGGAAACCAGAGAAATGTCAATGTATCCTTCCTGGAAACCAGAGAAATGTCAATGCATCCTTCCTGGAAACCAGAGAAATCTCAATGTATCCTTCCTGGAAACCATAGAAATCTCAATGTATCCTTCCTGGAAACCATAGAAATCTCAATGTATCCTTCCCGGAAACCAGAGAAATGTCAATGTATCCTTCCTGGAAACCAGAGAAATCTCAATGTATCCTTCCCGGAAACCAGAGAAATGTCAATGTATCCTTCCTGGAAACCATAGAAATGTCAATGTATCCTTCCCGGAAACCAGATAAATCTCAATGTATCCTTCCTGGGAAACCAGAGAAATCTCAATGTATCCTTCCTGGAAACCAGATAAATCTCAATGTATACTTCCTGGAAACCAGAGAAATCTCAATGTATCCTTCCTGGAAACCAGATAAATCTCAATGTATCCTTCCTGGAAACCAGATAAATCTCAATGTATCCTTCCTGGGAAACCAGAGAAATGTCAATGTATCCTTCCTGGAAACCAGAGAAATCTCAATGTATCCTTCCTGGGAAAATACTCTATAAATAAATAAATAAATTAGTCGTTAAACCACCAGGAAAGCCATTCCAATGTTGGAGAAGCCATGCTGCTTGAGACGGTTATAGCAGGAACACATTTATTCTTGGATTCTTGTTTATTTCCTTCCACATTACGATGTTTATGCCTCCAAAATCTTAGAATACCTGGTCTATTGCCAGCTCACCGATTTTTCACGCTGCTAACTCCATACTTGATCCGCACCAGTCTTCTTTAAAACCAATGGTCACTGCTTATTCTTCTTGATCTTTCCACTGCCTTTGACACAGTCGACCACCCTCTCCTGCTCCTCACGCTGCATCAACTTGGCTTTGGTGGCTCCACTCTCTACTGGTCCTCTTCCTGTTTCTCTTTTCTCTCCTTCAGTGTCCCCTTCGCTGGTGCTTCTTCACCACCAGTTCCTCTTTCAGTTGGGGTACCTTAAGGCTCTGTTTGGGTCCTCTACTCTTCTTGATCTATACGGCCTCTCTTGGTCACCTCATCTCTTCCTATGGATTCCAATAACATCTCTATGCTGACGACACCCAAATCTACCTTTCCTCACCTGACCTCTCTCCTCTTGTTTTGAACCATGTTACTGCTGGCCTATCGGCTGTCTCGGACTGGATGACGTCCCGTTTCCTAAAGCTCAACCTCTCTAAAACTGATCTCATTTTCCATCCCTCTACAGCTAACATTCCTGCACCCATTTCCCTTCAGTTGAATGGTGCCACCATTACTTCTACCTCTCAGACTCGTTGTCTCGGGGTCCTCTTGGACTCTGATCTCTCCTTTACTCCTCACATTCAGTCACTCACCAAATCCTGCTACTTCCACCTAAAAAACATTGTGCGCGTCCGTCCCTGTCTTAATCAGGACTCTGCTAAAATGCTCATCCAAGCTCTTATTATCTCCCGCCTCGACTACTGTAACCTCCTTCTCTCTGGCCTTAAGAGATCCCAGATTCTGCCTCTGCAGTCTGTAATGAATGACTGTGCCAGACTCATACACCTCACCTCACGCACCTCTCACACCTCACCTCCCACACCTCTCACACCTCACCTCCCACACCTCTCCCACACCTCTCCCGCACCTCTCACACCTCACCTCCCACACCTCTCCCGCACCTCTCACACCTCACCTCCCACACCTCTCCCACACCTCTCACACCTCACCTCCCGCACCTCTCACACCTCACCCCTTTGTCAATCTCTACACTGGCTCCGGCTGTTTCCTTTAGAATCCATTTCAAAATATTGGTGCTCACATACAAAGCTCTCCTTCACCGCGCCGCTGCCTACATCTCCTCCCTTATTAGCAGGTACATCCCGTCCCGACCACTTTGTCTCATACCCGCACCCCCAACTCTCGCCTTCAGGACTACTCCCAAGATGCCCCCTTTCTATGGAACTCCCTCCCCCGTAACATCAGACTCTCTCGTCTCTCCAGTCCTTCAAGAAGTCTTCTCTAAAGTAATGTGCTTTCAGAGACTATCGGCTCACTCTGTTCATCTCTTACTCCATCTTCCCACCCAGCCCACATGCGCCCCAAATACTTTATATTCTCTATTTACCCTCACCTAGTGTGTCACCCCTCTCCTCTTAGATTGTAAGCTCTTGAGCAGAGTCCTCTCTCCTACTGTTCCGTGTGTCTAACGTGTGTGTATATTTGTTATACTGTCTCTCCCATTGTACAGCGCTAAAGAACTTGTTGGCGCTTTATAAATACTTGTAGCTGTAAGGAATACACTGGGAATATTCCTAAATATTTCTTACAGTATAAATAATTACAAAATACCGCCTTCCCAAAAAAAACACTGGTTCCTGACACTCGTTTTTCTTTAGTGAAGAGGTTAATGGCGAACACCTATATGATAGTTTGAAGATTATCGGACGCTTGGTCCGCTCGCTCGCAGGTGCATCGATCCGTTCTAATAACGAGTCGAGAAGCCAGGAGATCTCGATTTTGCGTTTAGAACACGAGTTTGATGCAGACACTCATGAACCATCCTAGGAAACATCTGTAGAGCAAATGTAGAAGGTCCGTCTGTCCGGGGATTTCCTCTTCATATTAGTTTTCTTTCTTCGTTTCAGAGAACAGTCCACACAAACGCTGCCATCTGCTCCAATAACTCCACGTTCAAAGGAGCTGCTCGGGTCAGGTCGGGGCCACACGGTCTATGTGAGTTCCCGTTGAGATGCAGCCCTGGATTAAGTGAGACGGCATGGAGGGCTTGGCGTGTAATTTGTACGCTTTATTGGTTGCAGGTTTCGGGGAGAGAAGCCGCTACAGTTTGGCCTCACCTTGGAGGAATGTCTTGGATACAGTGTTGCAAATGACATAGTTACGTAGGATGCCGTGCGTCCATCCAGTTCAGCCTCGCACACATCACCTACTGCTGCTGATCCAAAAGAAGCGAAGCGCTCACCAATATGCAACATACTGGGAAAAAATCCCTTCTGGCCGCAGATTCTCCTTGGATCAGGAAGCTTTTACCCACATATTAACCACAAATTAAGTCTCAATAATTCCAGAGATTAAAGGAAGATTCCGTAAGAAAGCAGAGGTTCCTCCTTTTGCCCTTGAATAAATGGGCAGATCCCTCTGACCAATAATTTGTTCGTTTTTTTCTCTTTTTAGTTGTTTTTCCTCCCCTGTGCCCCCTCGCCACGCGCTGCTCCTCCTCTTCATCTCAGGGATCCTGAACAAGGAGTTCCCTGAAGCTTTTCTGTGCAGTTTTGCTCCTGTACAACCTGTGTAGCGCAGGAGACGCACATTGCGCAGCGCTACGGGACTCACACACTTTACGTACACAAGTTCCGTAGCGCCTGCGCAGAGCGATGGATCGGAGCTGCACGCGCATGCACAGATCTGATCCGTCGCTGCTTCTCTGGGAACGCTCGCTAGTACTACAGCGATTGGTCTCAGAGGGTGACGTCGCCCGCTCTCTGTGTGTGACATCACTAGTGACGGCAGCTGGAAATTCAAAATCCCCACTGCTGGTGATGCTGGGTGGGGTGGAGGAAACTCCTGCACTTCATCCAGCGATATCTCCAGATTCGGGCAGCATGGGGGTGGGGGAGAAACTCATCACATACCTGAGCACGTCATAACTGTAACGTGGTCAGAACGAATAAAGCGTCTCCTTAAGATTAAGGGGAAATTCAGTAATTTGTTCTGTGATGGATTCCGCTACACCGACTGAGTAGATCCATCGCTGGAATCTTCTTTGCTCCGGAGACGCTAAGGAGTAGTTTTGAACAGCTCCCAGCCCACCCAGTCACTTGTCGAGACACCATGTAGGGTGAAAAGAAATGGATCCTTTTAATGGAAAACTGTACAGTCTTTTATACAACACAGAATCAGATAAACCCACAATCCCTGCCCACACATCCTGCCCTCCCCTGACATCCTGGCGCCAGGCATCGCTGCCCCCAGCCAGAGACCATTCTGGTGTCGCTGCCCCCAGCCAGACCCCGTTCTGGTCTCGCTGCCCCCAGCCAGAGCCCTTTCTGGTGTCGCAGCCCCCAGCCAGAGTCCGTTCTGGTGTCGCTGCCCCCAGCCAGACCCCGTTCTGGTCTCGCTGCCCCCAGCCATAGCCCTTTCTGGTGTCGCAGCCCCCAGCCAGAGTCCGTTCTGGTGTCGCCGGACAAGTTGCATTGTTCAAACAGTGTAATATCCATAATGCTCCAAATGATGGCCGCGCCGTCACTTGATCCCTCAACCTTTATACTCAAAATAAAACTCCACTAAACTTCAGGATCAGATTCACTCTGCTACGCCGAGGAGAGGGAGGTGGTTGGAGGATTATAAAAAAATAAATGAGGTTCATGTTCATAAATGCACAGAAATAAATGAGGTTCATGTACAAAGTCAGCATCTGTAAATATTAACGTTCAAGCTGCTGGTAAAATGGGATTGTTCTGGGATTTCTTTTTAATCCATAATCAGGGGTCAGTAAATGCCCAGAAACCCATAATCAGGGGTCAGTAAATGCCCAGATACCCATAATCAGGGGTCAGTAAATGCCCAGATACCCATAATCAGGGGTCAGTAAATGCCCAGAAACCCATAATCAGGGGTCAGTAAATGCCCAGAAACCCATAATCAGGGGTCAGTAAATGCCCAGATACCCATAATCAGGGGTCAGTAAATGCCCAGAAACCCATAATCAGGGGTCAGTAAATGCCCAGATACCCATAATCAGGGGTCAGTAAATGCCCAGAAACCCATAATCAGGGGTCAGTAAATGCCCAGATACCCGGATTCAGGGGTCAGTAAATGCCCAGATACCCATAATCAGGGGTCAGTAAATGCCCAGATAGTCCTGATTCAGGGGTCAGTAAATGCCCAGATAGCCCTGATTCAGGGGTCAGTAAATGCCCAGATACCCGGATTCAGGGGTCAGTAAATGCCCAGATACCCATAATCAGGGGTCAGTAAATGCCCAGATAGTCCTGATTCAGGGGTCAGTAAATGCCCAGATAGCCCTGATTCAGGGGTCAGTAAATGCCCAGATACCCGGATTCAGGGGTCAGTAAACGCCCAGATACCCTGATTCAGGGGTCAGTAAATGCCCAGATACCCGGATTCAGGGGTCAGTAAATGCCCAGATAGCCGGATTCAGGGGTCAGTAAATGCCCAGATACCCGGATTCAGGGGTCAGTAAATGCCCAGATACCCGGATTCAGGGGTCAGTAAATGCCCAGATAGCCCTGATTCAGGGGTCAGTAAATTCCCAGATACCCTGATTCAGGGGTCAGTAAATGCCCAGATACCCGGATTCAGGGGTCAGTAAATGCCCAGATAGCCGGATTCAGGGGTCAGTAAATGCCCAGATAGCCCTGATTCAGGGGTCAGTAAATGCCCAGATACCCGATTCAGGGGTCAGTAAATGCCCAGATAGCCGGATTCAGGGGTCAGTAAATGCCCAGATACCCGGATTCAGGGGTCAGTAAATGCCCAGATAGCCGGATTCAGGGGTCAGTAAATGCCCAGATAGCCGGATTCAGGGGTCAGTAAATGCGGGGTTAAAATGTGACTCAATCAAAGCTCCTCTTTATCATTAAAGGATTATTATAATCCGATCACATGTTCAGATAAAGCCCTTTACACAGACTTGGTTCCTGTTGGGCGAATGAACCTGATGACGTCACGATACACAATGTATCTAATGTATCTTTATTCATTCTGGTTTTATAAACTTCGCCTGAACTTCCTCTCCCAAACGACTTCCTATTGGCAGAACATGACACGGCACGCACCATTCATTACCAGGTCTATGTCAGCGCTCACCCCGAATTTCACTCCGCCGTTTGGCAATCACCTGATTATTCATCACCGGCTCTGCAGAGCGATAAATGTTTTCCTGTATCAAATCTGGGCTGAAAGGTTCCGATATAACATATTGATAATTAAAGCGATACAATATTATAAAACAGAATTCCGTTATTTTCACTTAAATAATTGGGCCGATCCTGCTGACGCCTCTGCCCGATCTCATGAAATCACTGGGTGAAGCGGAGGAGCGCCCTCCACCCAACCAGCATCACCAGCAGCCGGGATTTAGAATTTCCCGGCTGCCGGTCACCAGATTGGTCACTAGTGATGTCACACAGTGAGCGGTGACGTCACCCTCTGAGACCAATCGCTTTAGTGAACGCTCTCAGAAAGACAGCGATGGATCAGATCTGTGCATGCGCGGGCAGCTCCGATCCATCGCTCTGCGCAGGCGCTAGGGAACTTATGCACGTAAACTGTGTGAGTCCTGCAGCGCTGCGCAATTTGCGTCTCCTACACTACACAAGTTGTATAGAAACACAAATTATTCAGAAAAGCTTCAGGGACTTCCGGGTACGGGAGAACCTAAGCCGAGGAGTAGCAGCGCGCGGCGAGGGGGAAAAGGGGAGAAAAATCACTTAAAAATAAGTAAAATAAAAAATAATTGAGTAGAGGCTGTCAGCAGGATTTTATATCTTAGGGGCAAAAAAAAGGGAAATCTGTTTCCAATACAGGGGGTTATTCAGAGAGCACCGAAAAGTCGCCGACATTTTGGTGCTCTTTCGTTCCCTGCACTTCGGGGAATCAAATTTCCCCACCCTGATTTCAACATTCACCGCAGGGTACCTGGAGTGCAGGGAAAAGCCGCCACAAACACGCCGAACACCTGCCAAAAACCCGCCGGAACAACCATGCTGAACAAAAAAAGCCGACATGCTGAAGAACGGGGTAAAAAAAACAACAAAACAATACGCTTGAAAGTGTCAAAAGTGAAACACTGTTTGCAAAAAAACTACTGAATGAAAATGTCTGGAATTTACACATAAAATCCAATGAATGAGAATAAAAAGGGAAGTTACAGAAAAAAGAAAAAAACGCTATTAAAAAAAATGGAAGAAGACATTTGCCGAAAAAAATCTCAAAAAATGACGAAAAGATCCTAAAAAATCAATAAATAAAGAAACTTTTGCTGCAGATTAACCACTTGGCTGCTAAGGACGCGCCCAGTGCGTCCAGCCCCGTGGTTCTCCTGCACTATGGACGCGCTCAGCGCGTCCTAGCACAGGAGGCAGCGTTCATTTCAGCCGATCGTTGCAGCCCCCCGGTGCGGGCTGACATTGTGGATGTCAGCCCAGCCTCCAGGACTCTGGATGCAGGAATAGACGTCATTGTGCTGGGTGCGGTGACATCTCTTCCAGGCACCCCCCCCCACCAGAGCAGGGAAGGTGCCGGAAGGGAGGGGGGTCCTTTGGACCTCTCTCCCTCCCCATCCGTAAGGAGCACAGGATAAAGGAAGGCACCGCTTTGAAGGGCACAGCCTGCCCTTCCAAGCGGGGCTGCCTTTAACCCCTTGGGGCTGGATCGTGATTCGAGGCCAACAGGTGCCGGATCGCGGTCCCTTCCCAGAGCTGGCTCACATCTTGGATGTCGGCCAAGCTTCCGGGATTTCCCCCTGATGACTGACGTCATTGTGCATAGTGCAATGACGTCAGTTCTGGAGTTAACCCCTAGCTGCCACCTATGGTGGAGAGAGGGGGTTCCGATGACTTCCTGCAGACACAGAATATTAAGGGTTATAATATTTAATATTAGGAGAATTTGACTCCATCTGGGGTCAAGAAGGAATTATATCCCAGTTTGAACATATTGGTGAGCATTTCAGACTCGGGTTTTTTGCTTCTTTTGGATCAACAGCAGTAGGTGATGTGGGAGAGGCTGAACCCGATGGACGCATGTCTTTTTTCAGCCTATATAACTATGTAACTATGTAACTAGAAGTATAAAAAAGTATAAAAAATAAAGAAGTGGGTATTTTGTTTTTTGTTTTATTAATGCAGCAATATTGTTCCCATTTCAACTAACGATTTTTTCTATGTTTGCTAAAAATCACGTAATTGCTCCCCCAAAAAATGTAACGAGTCCCCATTTCTAACTTTTTTTAACAAGCGTAACCCATAGAAAATATAAACGCAAACGCTCACATGATAAAATGTGGAAAAAAACACTTTACACGTTGTAGAAATTATTATTGAAAATTCAAATTTTATTACATTTTTTGTAATAATATTCAGGCAGGACATGACGTATACATATAATAATGATATATTATGAATCTGCTGAGTCTCCCGGAAAGAACGATATATAATATATCTGGGTCGTATAATAAAACGTGGCTTCAAATCACGTTTAAACATGATGAGCGAAACCGGTAAAAATGAGCTCAGCAGACAGACGTGAAATGGCTCAGCAGTGAAGGGGTTAAAATAATAAACGGTTTATTAGATATTGAATTAAAACGGGTATATTTTTAACATTGAAACCTATGGGATTCGCCTGAATAAACCTGTCGAATGGAACCACTGAACATCAGGGCATTTCACTGACATTTCAAATCAAATCAAATCAAATCAAAATAAGCTTTATTAGCAGGACCAAATACATTTTAGCATTGCCAAAGCATATGGGGTGGAGGGGGGGGGTAGTGGGACATATATGGGGGGGAATGGACAAGTCCATGGACATTATCAGGGGGGGGTTTCACTGCTGTTCAATGTGAATAGATTAACCATTGCTTCTCTATGGGGGATTTCACTGCCGCCGAACAGGCACCGTATTTCACTGCCGCCGAACAGACACCGTATATCACTGCTGCCGAACAGACACCGTATTTCACTGCCGCCAAACAGACACCGTATTTCACTGCTGCCGAACAGGCACCGTATTTCACTGCCGCCGAACAGACACCGTATTTCACTGCTGCCGAACAGACACCGTATTTCACTGCTGCCGAACAGACACCGTATTTCACTGCTGCCGAACAGGCACCGTATTTCACTGCTGCCGAACAGACACCGTATTTCACTGCTGCCGAACAGGCACCGTATTTCACTGCTGCTGAACAGGCACCGTATTTCACTGCTGCTGAACAGGCACCGTATTTCACTGCTGCCGAACAGACACCGTATTTCACTGCTGCCGAACAGGCACCGTATTTCACTGCTGCTGAACAGGCACCGTATTTCACTGCTGCTGAACAGGCACCGTATTTCACTGCTGCCGAACAGACACCGTATTTCACTGCTGCCGAACAGGCACCGTATTTCACTGCTGCTGAACAGACACCGTATTTCACTGCTGCTGAACAGGCACCGTATTTCACTGCTGCCGAACAGACACCGTATTTCACTGCTGCCGAACAGACACCGTATTTCACTGCCGCCGAACAGGCACCAAATTTCACTTGTGGAGGAATTACATTCGCATTTGTTCCCACACGACTTGACCCCCTATTGTATATGAACTTTTAAACACCAGTTTAAAAATAAATAGTTGCAGCCAGTGACTTGCAGCGCCTCCCATGGAGCCCTTATCAGATTTCTGATGGCGCCCCAAAAGCTGATCAGGGTTTGTTTTTTTTAGTCTGCCTAGCAACAGTGGAGTAAATAACGAGGAAAGCTGCTGTGCTAATAATTAAAAGGAACAAAACACATTTTAACAATCAGACACAAAATAAACAACAGAATTATTTTCCCCTTACTTTTAAAAATATGGTAGGAGTCGGACACTGCCCCACTTGGCCCTATAGTTGAGCCTCCACTGGTTTAATCCCGAAATAGAACATTTGTTGTTGTTTTATAACAGGTGAGTAGACATTTTAAAGTCTAAAACTCATTTTTAAGATTTTCACTTATAACCCCGACTTAAATACTGTTAAATAGTAATGTCACTGTATCATTCACTCTTAATCTAACTATTGTTTTTCGGACTGCGCAGAAGTTGTGTTTTTGATGTTTTATCTGCTAATATTGCGATTAAGAGAGGGTCTAGACTGCCTTATCTTTAACTTACCGGGAGAATATTAGTTTGGTGCATGGCAATATGGCGGCATGAGAGATCCCGGTAAAACCTGCCTTTTTATTAGGAAACATTCTGTAATTGGTGGGAAAAACAAAATCGATGTGAATTATGGAATATTCAACAATAATTGCAAAATAACAAACAGGAAATAATAGTAAATAAGTAATATTACATATACTGTCCATGAATTAAGCGCTGTGCACCGATATTTTATCTGTATCAGAGTCTATCAAATAATAACAGATAAAAAATGTTAATTCTTTTCTATGTGGATTTTTTTTATTCTCACGTACAGGGTAATTCAAAGAGATTCGAAAAGTCACCGCACGTTCGGTGACTTTTCGTTCTCTTCAATTCGGTTCCTTTTGCCGATCCCATTTCGGTGACCCTGCGGTGTATTCAGCAAACACCACAGGGTCCCCGAATTGCAGGGAAAAGCTGCCGCAAACCTGACGAAAACTAACCGCAAAACCCAGCGAATGCACGCCGAAAACCCTCAAAAACATCTGGATTAACCCGCCGAAAACCAAGCCCGAGGAGGAGCCGATCACACGCAGCGAAGCAGCCGAGACCGCAGAGGAGGCAGTGAATAAATTAGCAAAACAGTTTGTGTGAATGTTTGAAAGTGAAACGCTGTTTGCATAGAAACTACTGAGCGAAAATGTCTGAAATTTACATATGATCCAATGAATGATAATAAAAAGGGAAGTTACAGAAAAAAGAAGAAAACTTAAAAAAAAAAAAAAAAAATCGGACTTTTAAAAAAAAAAAAAATTAAGAAAAATGCTTAAAATATCCTACAAAATCTATAAATATTTTGTATAATTCTTGCTGCAGAATTTTATAATGAACGGTTTATTAGATATTGAATTAAAACAGGAATATTTTTAACATTGAAGTCTATGAGATTCTCCTGAATAAACCTGTCGAATAAGGCTAGGGTCAAACGAAAGCATTTTTACACGCGAACGTAAAAAAGTGCGTCCGAACGAATTGACGTATTTTTTCACGGAATTCGCGAAAACGGTCATACGATGCGCATTTTTCGTGCGTGATTTCTTTCGGATCGTCAATAAAACTCTTTTTGCGTCTGGACGTTATGTAGGCTGGACATTAGCAGCGTCTGACATCTCCTAATCACGCAAACACGCCGCTATGCCGCAGCCGCGCACTCAGTACGTCCGTACTAGCAGTTCGGCGTTCTCGAAAAAATGCGTTCATTTTCCACTTGCGTTGCACGGCCGGACTTTCGTGCGACCGTACATCGTATATTGGCCGTCATTGCCCGTCATTTGCTGCTAGTGCGGCCGTGATTATGTGCGCCAGAACGCACGTTAAAAATGCGCTGGTCTGACCCCAGCCTAAACCACCGAATGGCAGGGCATTTCGGGAACCTTTCCCTGCTGGTTTATGTTCTCTGAATAGCCGAAGCAGTGCTTTTTTATGGGGATTTCACTGCCCTCGAACAGGCACCGAACAGGCACCGTATGTGCAGGCAATTCGCCAGGATTTGGCAAATTGCCTGCTCTCTGGATAGCCGAATGGCCAGGAAAGGGAACTGAACGCTGATTTTCAGCGTTCGGTTACCTTTCTCAAACAGTTCGGATCTCTTTGAATAACCCTGGTGGTTTTCTAGATGATTTTCCTGTTACTTTATAACTTAATGCCTTGTTTATTTCAGTGAATGCGCTGCGTTACAATGTTTCACAATTATTTTTGCCATGGCTCGTTCTACATTAATCAGGATAAATTATTTTTTTTTAATTCTCATACTCTGAGCAAATCTTGACGAATCGAATGTTTCAGGTGCCGGAGTCATTTCTGTTAAAGGGATTGTCTTGTGTAAGTCGCAGGAATGTGATTTATCGAATTACCGCAGCTTAGACTAAATCCATTTCACCCCATCGCAATGTCTATTCATGTGTTTGTTTAAGGGTTTTTATAAAGTATTAAAAGGCATTTTCCTTCTATCTGTCACTTATAGGGTTAAATGCTGCATAAACTAGATAGTCAGAAATATTCAGACAATATTGTAATTATCAAGGTTTAAAAATATATCATTTTATATTTAATAGACCAGGAGACCCGCACTCAGGATTGTATATGAACTTTGTGCTCTGTTGCTGCGTCAGTCATGTTGGTTTCTGAAATTTTATATTTAAATACATATTTACTGTATATATATGTGTGAAAAATATCTAATTTTATACGTATATTTACTGTATATATATATATGTAAAATATATAATTGTATACGTATACATATATACATACAGTAAATGTGTATATGAAAAATATGTAATTATATATATATATATATACTGTATATTCATGTAAAATATCACTATTAATACTAATAATAACAGCAAATAAAAATAATATTTTTTCTCTTTTATGAAATTTTCTTTTTTGAAAAATCATTATTTTTCTGTCAATTTAACTCTTGGGTGCAGAATTGTGGCCAAGAGGTTAATCCTGCAAAGCTTGATTCCATCCAAGACATTTATACATGATGGATAGAACATGCACCAGTCATTATACAATGGCAGCTCGTTATTAAACGGCCAATTTTTTGACCGAACCAGTATACTAGCGGCTCGAGTCAGAATATTTTGGAGCCGCTCATAGATAGTGGCAGAGGGGCCATGCGCTTTGCGGCAGGTATCAGCTTCAGGAGTCCGTAGGATGCCATGGGGAGAAACACGACCATTGGCAAGCTCCCCGTGAGCTCATACTTGCTGTGCCAGAAGGACAACAGGAACTATTTGTTCTTACTGTGTTACACAGTGCGAGGAGGTGGATTGTGCCGCGCTCTGCATCGGGATCAGAGGTAAGTTATGGATTTCTAAGAGTCACATTTTAATGTTAAGTGGTTATGCAAAAGCAAATGACTGAAAACCAGGCTCCACCAGTATCCATTCCTGAATACCTGCTCAAGCCGAGAAAAACATACTACTTTGGGGTAACTCATTCTCCATCATCCAGTCATAAAGTAACAGCTGTTACAGATCCTGATACCCCCAGGCGCCCCTTTCCGTTGTACCAGTAGGTGATCATACCCCCACAGAATAGACGACACATAGACTGTGAGATGATCCTTGCTGATTGAACACCGAACTCAGAATGCTTTATTCTGGCTCAACGGTTACAACCATTTCAAAAGTAAGACATGCCTCTGTGTTCCCTATGTCAAACCCCCCTCCCCCACACACAATGTCCTGGGCCCCAGACCAAGTAAAGGGTATGATATCCAGTTCAGAACAGTTTCTTGTGGAGAGGGAGGGGGGGGGGGTGGAAGCAGACAAATGGTTAGATTGAAAGCTCTTGAGCAGGGTCCTCTCCTATTGTTCTGTGTCCAACTTGCATGCACATGGCTATTCTGGCTTACCCATTGTACAGCAGCAAGGAACTTGTTAGCGCTTTATAAAAATATGGAACTGCAACTGTTACATACAGCTACACACAGCACCTAAATACAGGGGAATGGTACACAGACATCAGGGAATTGAAATATAAGAAAATCAAACTCACATTGCAGCGGCCGTTCCGTCACAACGGCTCCTACACAAAGTATACAAAGTATAGGAGCCGCAGAAGCCTCTGAGCTGCAAGCAAGGCAGTTGAAATAGCGGCTCAAGCCGTTAAGTTAATGGTTCGGTTGGAATTGGGCCTTCAGTATATACAAAGTGATGTCATTTTCAGGGATTTTCTAATAGAAAGTTCAGAATAATTCTTCAGAGGATTCATACGGATTCTGGGCAGAAATGATGAGTTATAGAAAGAGACGAGGAGAGCACGACATGTTTATTGAGGTTACAGGGCATAGTGGGGTCAGGCTGGTGTATCCTTTTGCTTTCTTCCTGTAATAATATTTTTCCTCCTCGTCACCCTTCCTCAGGCCCAGAGTGCGATTGACCTCCCGTAATGTCTGTTGGCCGCCAGCGTGTTATGCCAGCTGGAAGTACTCGGTGAAATCTCATCTTACAGTCTGAAACGATTACATCCTGCTTAAATTATCACTCGGAACGTGGCAGATTCACCAAGTTCTCCAGGATGGAGGTGTCTCCAGAGGTGATTCGTTCTTGCTGGTCACCCACTTTCCTGCAGAGATTGGTGTTGGTGGTTATGGTGAGAGTTGGTCAGTTGGACCAAGATACAAGAGAATATCTTCTTTAATACCTTAATGTGGTAGGCCTCATAGAGTCCAAATAGTGTAGGAAAGTTCTCAACTGCTCAATAAAAATGATAGAACATGAAAGGAAGGATGGGGCATTGGAAGAACTAAACCAGGTATAAATATGTTTGAGGTCAAGCCACTGTTGGATATTCACCAATTACAAATCTTACATTGAAAGAATACTGGAGTTAGTTTGGCAATCTACATGGACTAAGTATGGGGAAATTATAGTGAATTCTCTACTGAAGGTCCTGCCTCCATACCTGCTGTCATATAGTTTAGACTGTAGATTCTGCCGAAGTTGTTCGGCATAGTTCCTAGCGTAGGTTTCAGTGGGGTTTCATATCTTTACACTGTAGTTTCTGAAGAAGTTCTCCAGCGTAGGTTTCGTCGTAGTTACTATTGTAGCGTTGAGTTAAAGTTGTCTGTTTTTATTTTCGAAAACTTCCAATATATTCTGAGTCTTTATGAATAATACATAAAAAATTTGGTTGGTGGGCTAGGGTGAAGGCTAGGGTTAGGGCTAGAATTAGGGTGATAGTTTCTGTGTGTCATATGATTAGGGCTAGGGCTAGAGTTAGGACTAGGTTTAGGGTTAGGGTTAGGCTACTGTTAGGGCTAGGTTTAGCACTAGGGATAGGGTTACAGTTTCTGGTGTCTTATGATTAGGGCTAGGGTTAATTTAGGGTTAGGTTTAGTGTTAGGGTTACAGTTTATGAGTGTTATGATTAGCGCTAGGGTTAGATGTAGGGTTAGGCTAGGGTTAGGGCAAAAAAAATTTGGTTGGTGGGCTAGGGTGAAGGCTAGGGTTAGGTCTAGGGTTAGTGCAAGAATTAGGGTGACAGTCTCTGGGTGTTATACGATTAGCACTAGGGTTAGATGTAGGGTTAGGTTAAGTTTAGGCTAGGGTCAGTGCTAGGTTTAGTGCTAGGGTTAGGGTTACAGTTTATGAGTGTTATGATTAGTGTTAGGGTTAGTGCTAGGGTTACAGGTTCTAGACGTCATATGATTAGCACTAGGTTTAGGTTAGGGCTAGGATTAGGGTTAGGCTAGGGTTAGGGCTAGGTTTAGTGTTAGGGTTACAGGTTCTAGACATCATATGATTAGCGCTAGGTTTAGGATGCGGCTAGGATTAGGGTTAGGCTAGGGTTAGGGCTAGGTTTAGCATTAGGGTTACAGGTTCTAGACATCATATGATTAGCGCTAGGTTTAGGTTAGGGCTAGGATTAGGGTTAGGCTAGTGTTAGAGTTACAGGTTCTGGGTGTTATACGTTTAGATCTGTTAGAGTTACATGTCAGGTTAGTTTAGGGTTACTGTATTTTTTTACAAATCTGATTAAATCCAAATTTTTGTGATTATATTAGGACCTGACCAATTATAAACCAGAACAATTCTGATTGATTTGAAAAACAATTTGTTCGGACACCGGCATCTCAGACTGATCTAAATTGCCAAATTGCTCATATTTCAGACCATTTATGAATAGGTCTGAACGGAATGGCTCATGTCTAAGAATGATGCTGATTTGAGAATATCCATTGGCTACGCGTTTTATGGAAGTATAGTGGTGGTGTCAATGTTCGATGTCGTCCACCATTGTCTGCATCAACTTTATCGGCCAATGCTGGATTTTTATTCTGTGGACAAACAGCTTTTCACCATTGTTTGCAACTATGACCAATTTCGCTGCCACAACAGTGCTTAACGCTTAACCCTCTTGATTAATATCTTGGGTTTTTAGACCTGGAAAAGAAGGGAAATCTCTCAGGAACCCATATGCTTTCTGTACATTCTGCGTATATTTAGCTTTAGGCTGTCGGGCCGTGGCTTGGGCGTTATGCTGCCGCCTCGCCTGTTTTTCTGACTCTGAGCGTTGTCCTTTTGGGTGGAATGTGACCAGACGAGTAAATGCACTCAGTAACGCAGCCCGGGGCGCTGTCATGCAGATGTGGAACGAGTGACAGATTAGGCGAAGTTGTGTCTGAGGGAAATACCTTGGAAAGTATCAGCTTAGTGTTTAGCACGACCTGCTCACACAGCTGACGAACTCCAGCGGCTTAATTTTGACTCGGTCATGCCGGCAATCATGCTAATAATACTAATCTTGTTAATCGCTAGCGTGATATGTTTTGTTACAAGGCACTTTCAAAGGCGCAAACTACGAGCCAATCAGGATGTTCCGGGGAGAGTTATGACCTTTTTTCCGTGAGTTTGTACTTTTACAAGAACATCTCATCCTCTGAGTAAGAACTTTTAGATCTGATGTCACAGATCCGGCATTATGTGTGACGCACAGAAAAGCTTATGTTGTTGTTGACAGAGTTGACTCTGTTGGCTTGCGGTGGCCACTGGACCTCAGGCTCCAGCTTAAAAAAAAAGAGTCTGAATGCCAAGGGAGGTCAGAGAATTCCCCAGAGGAAAACACGGTAATAAGGAAACAAATTCTACTTCCAACTGAGAGGTAAAAGGAAACATGAATCCCACCAAACAAGAAACAAGGACGTAAGTATCACTAGGTAGAGTAGAGAAACCATCATTGCTCCAGTCCTCAACCCTGGACATGGAAAGTTCAAACCTCCATCATAGCTCCTCTCCAGCAAAGGTTCTTGAGAAAGACACTCCTGCCACACAATATCAGCTGCATGCCATAGCAGTAGCGTCTCTCCTCTACAACTGGAGACAGGCAAGTTTGATTTCCATTCCAAACACCTGACCAGCATGTCCGTCCTCTACCACCATGGAGAAGCAGGTCAAATCCTGGTCAGAGCACCTCTCCATAACGATTCATACTCACCCACACAATATCTTCTGCAAAGTGTAAGGGTAGCGTCTCTCCTGGAGCGAGGCGGGTATGATTTCCAATCAAAACACCTGACCAGCACGTCCCTCCTCTACCATGGAGAAGCAGGTCACTTTTGGGATGAATAGCGATTCCTCCAGAAGCAAATGAACAAAGATGGACCTTTAACTCCTTAACCCTTTGCCACCAGGCGGGTTGTGCCTGGAGGAGAAGCTTTAAAGCCGGTGGGGTGTACTATTACGCCCTGCATGCCGGCTGCTGTGGCAGGCGTCTCCTCCGGCCCGCTTACGCAGCTGACGTGCCGCGACAAATCATTGACTGCAGGGGGACGGCCTGAATGCACCAACTGCTGGGCGGGGTGAAGGAGGCCCAATGAAGCTAGTGGGACGTACTATCCAGCCACGCGGCTTCAAGGCCGCCCCACGGCGGGAAAGGGTTAAGGACGGAGGCAATTGTATAAGTTCAGATCAAAACAAGACCTAGAATTTGGGTGGAGTAGAGGTAACATCACTGCTCTATGACCGTGGAGACACAGGTTGGAATCCCGGCCAGAGCACCTCTCCAGTAAGTGTCCTTGGGTAAGACACCCAACGGTACATACTCGTCACCCAGGACATACTGAAAACGAGATAAATCTCAATGTATCCTTTCTGGTAAAATACTTTCTCAAAAAAAAAAAAACAATTTGTTAACCATAACTTACCTCCTTCATATTAAGTGCACCCACACTTATTATATATCATTTTGTTCAGGATAAATTTCACGTCAGAGATTTCTATATGAAACGTTTAATGTTCTTGAACCCAGGACGTACTTAAAAACGAGAGAAATCTCAATGTATCCTTCCTGGTAAAATACTTTATAAGTAAATAAATAAATAAATATAAAGAAAAAAAAATCTAAAAAAACTCGGAGAAAATAGGAAATGTTGTTATTTTCGAGGTTCAGCATACCTGTGAATGTCGTAATGCTGATAGCTTTTACTGCAATAAAATACACGTATTTGTGTTGAATGTTGTGTCACAAGTTCAAAGGTACCTGCCGTCCACAGCTTTATGGGGTTTTGGAAAGTTACAGGTCCAGATATAGGACTTTTTTCACTGACAGGCTGTCACTGCTATCACATGACTTAGATCAGGCCTCAAAAATTCAAGTCCCAAGCTACTAGCCAGGCCTTAAGAGTTACTCGCCACTAGTTGCCCCACCTAACCCCTATCCAGCCATGCCTCTGCATTCCCACTCGCCCTCATGTAATTTCCACTCGCCAAATGCAAGCAGGCGAGTGGAAATTTTGAGGCCTGACTTAGATCACCATCATTGGCTGCAGGGGGGCAGTCCAGTTGCCAGGCAGACCTCCAGCCAGTTACAGGAATGCTGGGAAGGGAGGCGGGCCAGGGGATGGCCTTAAACCCATTGGGTGTGCTATGCTGCCATAAGCCCACTTCCTACCGGATGGCCCCGTTGGCATCAAAGGGTTAAATAGTGACACATTGCTGTGGAAGGCCCAAATCACGCACAGCATAGGAGAATAAAAAATATAAAACATAAAAAAGAATCTTATTTTTCATAATTTTACCAAAAATGTTTAGGACTAAGATCAGCCGCCGCGGCAAAACAAGGGGAAAAAGGTTCCTTTGTATATAAAAATTTGAATTAATGCGGAGGAGCAGAGGATAGAATTATTTTCTTAGCAGACTGTTCCGGGTACTGTAATATTTTTTATTCGGCTGCTTTTACTAAAAAAAAAAAAAAGAAAATAGCAATTACGCAGAGCTGACATATTTATTGGTATTATGAAAAAAAGCCAAATCTGCTGGAATTAAGATGTAATAATATTTATATTTTTCCATGGAATTTCTATGGATGTTTTTTCTGCTGAAGGGGCATTTCCTGGATGCCGAGCGAAGGGGCTGACTTGCTTTCTTTCGGTGTATATTTTGCTTGCTGACATCACAAGCTGCGCGCGTTGACCTGCATCGATCATCATTCAATCTCGAGGCTTATTTCCAGCGTTTAACTGAAACGCTGGGAGTATTTTCATAAGGCGATAATCGAGGTCCGGCCGATCTTATCCTGCAGCAAAGAATGTGCAGTTCACGGGTGGGGGGTGTAAGTGGAAGGAGAAGTTGAGTGAGCAGAGGTACGGCCCGTGCCTGGAAATCGATATTATTCTGGAGGGCAGAGCATAGCAGATTCGATTTCCCAAATTATTATTGTTTGTTTTGGTTTCCCCCAACATAACTACGACCCTGTGCCCATTTCAGACCCGGTAATACATTAATCCCTCGCAACTTGGAGTGGAACATCTCTACCAGACTCATCTACCTCATATCCTGTACTTCTCACACCTCACCCCTCTACAGTCATTAATGAATAATATTAATTGTATTTGGAAACTAGGTTTAGTAAATTAGATAGGCCGTGTTAGTCCAGATGCCAAAATCACAAGTATAGCAGTACGTAGTGATACCTTTTTTATTGGACTAACGTTACATTTAAAAGACAAGCTTTGGAGAGAATTCCTCTCTTACTCAGGTCTAGATGCTTACTGATTACTTCCTAGAATTGAACATTAGGACATTAAGGGTCACATGGGTGGGGGTATTAGATGTCGTAAAAAGTGAATCGCCATTTGACTCTCACTTTTTACGACATCTAATACCCCCACCCATGTGACCCTTAATGTCCTAATGTTCAATTCTAGGAACTGATCATTAAGCATCCAGACCTGAGGAAGAGAGGTTACACTCTCGAAAGCTTGTCTTTTAAATGTAACGTTAGTCCAATAAAAAAGGTATCACTACGTACTGACATACTTGTGATTTAACCTAGGTTTAAGATACAACGCCTCACAGCTAATAATAGTAAAGGCGCGATCTGAACATTTTGTGTGCGTTTCACAGACTCTTTAAATCCTGCTAAAGTGTCTCTGGTTAGAACTGGAAATATCAAGTTTATTTAGCCTGAAACAATGACATAAGATACACTTTGTGAAAACTATCAATGCAATGTGGTGATAAGATCTAAAGTATCTGACAATATGGGTTCCTTGACCCCTGCTAAAGAATGTGTGAGTTCCACAACAATTACTGAGATGTCTCACTGGAGATTTCGTGCCCCAGAGGCTCTGCAACCTTTATTTCTCCAGAAACACCTTTATTGCACCAGTAAACAATAAATGTGTCTGAACCATTGAGCTCTGTCAACTGTCCTATCAGTCAGAGAATCCAGGAGGTGCCTGGTGAGATACTTAGATATCAACCACCTTAGACATAAGCCTTGCTGTCAATTCATGCCAGGTATCATCTACGGCTGGAGAAAAGAGACTGCATGGAGTATGTGACCAGACAACCCCAGAATTATGGGTGCTGGTACAAAGTATAACGGAGGCTGGGTTAACAGAGACATTGTTATTATATTTCAGTGGATGACAGGGTCATCACTCAGATATGGCGGCCATGTATGTTTTAAGAAGAGCACAGTATCCCTCTGGCTTCATGCTGCCCCTCCTGTATGTGCTATGTGCCCCTAATATTACTTATTGAAGCTAATTATCCATCAGAGGGTGAATGCGTCAGGATAACGTTCTGTGTTTTGACCTTGGCTAAGTTACTCTATCTCTCCTTGACCTTGGCTTCATTACTCTACCCTGTGATACTCTATATTAGGGATGTGCGTTTCGAGCTTCGGAATTTTCATGAAATTTCCCGATTCGTGTTTTCGGATTCGGCCGAATTTCCGAATCGGGTCGGACCCGAAAACCGATAGATCCGAAAAGTTTTCCAAGCCGAAACGAAAAATTTTCGGATTTTTCGAATGGACTTGAAATGTGTCAAATCGAAATTTATTTTTCTATCTCCTTTGACCTTGGCTACGTTACTCGACCCTGTGTTACTCTATCTCCTTTGGCCTTGGCTTCGTTACTCGACCCTGTGTTACTCTATCTCCTTTGACCTTGGCTACGTTACTCGACCCTGTGTTACTCTATCTCCTTTGACCTTGGCTACGTTACTCGACCCTGTGTTACTCTATCTCCTTTGGCCTTGGCTTCGTTACTCGACCCTGTGTTACTCTATCTCCTTTGACCTTGGCTACGTTACTCGACCCTGTGTTACTCTATCTCCTTTGGCCTGGCTTCGTTACTCGACCCTGTGTTACTCTATCTCCTTTGACCTTGGCTACGTTACTCGACCCTGTGTTACTCTATCTCCTGACCTTGGCTACGTTACTCGACCCTGTGTTACTCTATCTCCTTTGGCCTTGGCTTCGTTACTCGACCCTGTGTTACTCTATCTCCTTGACCTTGGCTACGTTACTCGACCCTGTGTTACTCTATCTCCTTTGACCTTGGCTACGTTACTCGACCCTGTGTTACTCTATCTCCTTTGACCTTGGCTACGTTACTCGACCCTGTGTTACTCTATCTCCTTTGGCCTTGGCTTCGTTACTCGACCCTGTGTTACTCTATCTCCTTTGGCCTTGGCTTCGTTACTCGACCCTGTGTTACTCTATCTCCTTTGACCTTGGCTACGTTACTCGACCCTGTGTTACTCTATCTCCTTTGACCTTGGCTACGTTACTCGACCCTGTGTTACTCTATCTCCTTTGGCCTTGGCTTCGTTACTCGACCCTGTGTCACTCTATCTCCTTTGACCTTGGCTACGTTACTCGACCCTGTGTTACTCTATCTCCTTTGACCTTGGCTTCATTACTCGACCCTGTGTTACTGTATCTCCTTTGGCCTTGGCTATATTTACTTACTACATCTATAGTAGATGATAATAAAAATAATAACATTTGCTACTCTATCTTTTTGGCATCATTCTGCCCTTCTCTCTTTTCCATTTTTTATCCGACCACAATAAGGTTTTGCTGTGTGTTTTCACTCTCTGCTGTTAGGCCTCTCTGTCATGGAACTGACATAACACTCCCCGCTTCTATTGTTCACATTACAAATAGAAAGAGATCAGTGATGCCGCACTAACTCGTCTTCTCATTTTCCACTCTGCCAGCAAGTGAGGAGGTGATGGCACAACGCATTGATTCATCAACCTCGCGGCACTGGAGTGAGGAGGGACCTGGGGACTTTGGAACCCGCAATTTAGTCTGATTTTCAGTTTAAATTTTTTTATAGTTTTTTTTTTAAGTTTCCCCCAAAACAAAAATGTAAAAAGTAGTTGTGGCACTTTTTTATTTGGGGGGAGGGCGGGGTGGCGGATGGGGGCGCTCCAGATTATTATTATTATTATTATTATTCTTTATTTATAAAGCGCCAGCTCTCTGTTCCCATAGGCTCCTGAGATGTAAATCCAGCCCTGCCCACCAGCCACTGTATCTAATGCCTTATATAGCGATACATGTTTGGATACACATGTGACAATAAATATCTCCAGCCTGCGTTTACAAAATGCGACGGGAAAACGAGAGTCGCGCAATTCCTACTTTTCTAACATATGTTGCTACAAATAGGGTAAGGGTGGGCAACACATCCGCCAGAAAAATGCCCAATATGTAGAATATAGAAGCAATCGTCCCCAAAGGCGAAGTAACGCTATAAAATGTGAGTGCTAAAATGATCACAACAACAGTGTGGTTCCTCTGTATCACTTGTAGAAGCACAAGTTTTTTTTTTTTGGAAAGGATTTTACCAGGAAGGATACATTGAGATTTCTCTCGTTTTCAAGTATGTCCTGGGTGGTGAGTATGTACTGTTAGGTGTCTTGCCCAAGGACACTTACTGGAGAGGTGCTCTGGCTGGGATTGAGCCCATGACTCCACAGGCTCTCTACACGCAGAGCGGTGACATTACCTCTACTCCACCCAGCCTGTTCCTGTCAAAGATACACGTTTGCTCCATTAGCACTTCACTTTCCAGCACAGCTGTGACACAGGATCTTACATTGTTATTGCGCTTTTGAGGAGCTTTGTTCTATTTGTTTACTCTATTTAACTTGGTGGAATTATCTGTTGGTTCATCACACAGCACTGCTGGAGTGCAGACGCGCACAGTGCATCAGCAAAGTCATGGTGTACTTTTCTGCAAACCTTTCCTAGCGGACATCAACGCTGATTGCAGCTCCACAATCAGGACATCAGGTAGGGCTGTCAGGTCAGCCATGTTTTACTGGACACATATTATTTATTCATGCTGATGGGCAGTGCATGAAAAATGCCCAACAAAAATAGCAAAAGGGAATGAGGTCATAAACTAAAGATTGTATACGTATCTCAAACACCGAAGCGATGGCTCCTCATCCTCACAGCTTCAACCGCATATGAATCGCAAAAAATATATATACTGTTGTAAAGCTCTTTCAAAAGAACCTATAGTACATAAATACAAACTTCCCATCTATGTGTGAAAAGAAAATCAAATGGAACGCTGACCACAGTCACTTCTCTCAAATATCTAGGTATGTGGTTAGACACTAATCTATCCTTTGGCCCCACATCGAAAAACTCTCATCTAAGGCTGGGGTCAGACTAACGCATTTTTAACGTGCGTTTAGGCGCACTTAATCACGGCCGCAGTAGCAGCAAATGACGGGCAATGACGGCCAATATACGAAGTACGGCCGCGCGAAAGTGCGGCCGCCCAACACAAGCGGCAAACGAACGCATTTTTTCGAGAAAGCAAAACCGCTAGAACTGACGGACAGAGTGTGCTGCGTCCACATCGCAACGTGTGTGCGTGATTAGGAGACGTCAGACGCTGCTCATGTCCGGCCAACATAACATCCAGACACCCAAAGTTTCCTGGTTTGGATCCGTAACAAATCACGCATGAAAATGCGCATCGTATGACCGTTTTCGCGCATTCCGTGAAAAAATACGTCAATGCGTTCGGACTCACTTTTTGACGGTCGCTGCAAATAATGCGTTTGTTTGACCCTAGCCTAAACTTTACCCCAAACTAGGTGCCCTGTACAGAAACAAATCCTGCCTGAGCCCCGCGGTAAGAAAGCAGATTGTACAACAAATGCTTATGTCGGCTATTGAATACGGAGATGTAGTGTATGCAGCCGCCCCGCAAACACACCTCCAGAAACTTACTACATTGTATAACTCATTCTGTCGCTTTGCATTACAATGTAACTACATGACCCACCATTGTGACATGTTAAAAGAGCTAAACTGGCCGTCGCTGGAATCCAGACGCACCTTCACCTTTCCAACCTTGTGTTTAAGAGCTTTCCTGGGAAGCTACCACCCTACCTGAATAGACTGCTTCCTCCAGCAGTTTCCTCATCCTATAACCTCCGATCCAGGACCAGCACCTTACTTACAATACCACAATACAAAAAGACAGTGACTCCATCCTCATTTTCCTACAGAGCACCGCAAATATGGAATAACCTCCCAGACACCATCAAATCTTCCGCCAGTCTAAAGTCTCTTAAGAGATCTCTATTAATATACCTCAATACAGAATGTGCCTGTAAACATGTAACACAGTGACTATATACAGAATGCACCTGTAAACATGTAACACAGTGACTATATACAGAATGCACCTGTAAACATCTAACACAGTGACTATATACAGAATACACCTGTAAACATGTAACACAGTGACTTTATACAGAATGCACCTGTAAACGTGTAACGCAGTGACTATATACAGAATGCACCTGTAAACATGTAACGCAGTGACAATATACAGAATGCGCCTGTAAACATGTAACACAGTGACTATATACAGAATGCACCTGAAAACATGTAACACGGTGACTATATACAGAATGCGCCTGTAAACATGTAACACAGTGACTATATACAGAATGCACCTGTAAACATGTAACACAGTGACTATATACAGAATGCGCCTGTAAACATGTAACACAGTGACTATATACAGAATGCACCTGTAAACATGTAACACAGTGACTATATGCAGAATGCGCCTGTAAACATGTAACACAGTGACTATATACAGAATGCACCTGTAAACATGTAACATAGTGACTATATACAGAATGCGCCTGTAAACATGTAACATAGTGACTATATACAGAATGCACCTGTAAACATGTAACACAGTGACTATATACAGAATGCACCTGTAAACATGTAACACAGTGACTATATACAGAATGCACCTGTAAACATGTAACACTGACTATATACAGAATGCACCTGTAAACATGTAACACAGTGACTATATACAGAATGCACCTGTAAACATGTAACACAGTGACTATATACAGAATGCACCTGTAAACATGTAACACAGTGACTATATACAGAATGCACCTGTAAACATGTAACACAGTGACTATATACAGAATGCACCTGTAAACATGTAACACAGTGACTATATACATAATGCACCTGTAAACATGTAACATAGTGACTATATACAGAATGCACCTGTAAACATGTAACACAGTGACTATATACATAATGCACCTGTAAACATGTAACATAGTGACTATATACAGAATGCACCTGTAAACATGTAACACAGTGACTATATACAGAATGCGCCTGTAAACCTGTAACACAGTGACTATATACAGAATGCACCTGTAAACATGTAACACAGTGACTATATACAGAATGCACCTGTAAACATGTAACACAGTGACTATATACAGAATGCACCTGTAAACATGTAACACAGTGACTATATACAGAATGCGCCTGTAAACATGTAACACAGTGACTATATACAGAATGCACCTGTAAACATGTAACACAGTGACTATATACATAATGCACCTGTAAACATGTAGCACAGTGACTATATACATAATGCACCTGTAAACATGTAACATAGTGACTATATACAGAATGCACCTGTAAACATGTAACACAGTGACTATATACATAATGCACCTGTAAACATGTAACATAGTGACTATATACAGAATGCACCTGTAAACATGTAACACAGTGACTATATACAGAATGCACCTGTAAACATGTAACACAGTGACTATATACAGAATGCACCTGTAAACATGTAACACAGTGACTATATACAGAATGCACCTGTAAACATGTAACATAGTGACTATATACAGAATGCACCTGTAAACATGTAACATAGTGACTATATACAGAATGCACCTGTAAACATGTAACACAGTGACTATATACAGAATGCACCTGTAAACATGTAACATAGTGACTATATACAGAATGCACCTGTAAACATGTAACACAGTGACTATATACAGAATGCACCTGTAAACATGTAACATAGTGACTATATACAGAATGCACCTGTAAACATGTAACACAGTGACTATATTTGCTACATATTTATTTTCTGTTAATCTGTATATTTGTTTTTTTAATATCTTGCATTTTATTACTTTGTGTTTCTGTAACAATTCAATGTTTTTGAATCCAGGACGAACTGAAACCAGAGAAATCTCAATGTATCCGTCCTGGGAAAATACTTTATAAATAAATAATATATATATGTGGATCCCTCCGGACAGAAGACAAAGTGCATACATAGAGCAGTATTGTATAAGCATTCGTTGTTAAACCCCTGCTAAGATAATGCTCACGGGATATCTGTTTTTAACAGGCACATCAATATGTACTCGGCCTCCTCCGCGGTGCTGCTTTCTCTGGAACCGATCCTGATGGGGGATTAGAACCATAAGGCAGCCGCGGCAGGAGGAGGAATGAATCGATGACTGGGATCAGTTAAAATCTGGAATTTATTCAGTAAGTTATAGAATTCCGACGCGTTTCGTCGCCTCTCTGCAACTTCCTCAAGGAACATGTCCCTTCAGATACTTACCATCAATATTCCCATATAAATTGCCCAAAAAACAATGGATTACTTTGTGACTCTTTTTGAGGCTTTTTAGAAAAGTTTAACCTCTTAAGAACCAAGGGCCTTTAAAGTCAATGCATTTATTACGGGACAGTTCCGTCATTGGTCCTTAAGGGGTTAATATAAGATTCTCTCTAAAAGAACAGAATTCAAGTAATTTCCTCCCAAAGGCTGCTGTGAAAACCTTGTAACACCAGGGAAAGTCCCAGGAGGTTTTCTGTCTGCCGGCTGACAATCACATAGCACCTGCATTCCCCACATTGTGGTGTTACATTCTTCTGGAAAGGTGTTGTATTTTTTCCTCCGGGGACAAGGTTTATGAATTCGGTGTAAATGTGTTTGCTTTGTGCTGAGTCCAGGTTTTTCTCATTGTGCCGGAGTTATTTAAAGCAGGTTTTCGCACTGGTCCTAGACGCGCACAGGTTGTGTTTGTACCATCTAGAGTGTAGAACCTTTCACCCCAGTAGGGTTTCTGTAAAGGACGACTTCAGACGACTTTGTGTGACAACATCAGACCAGCGACCTTTCCCATTTGAATGGGATTTGTCTGACAAAGACGAACAACCTGGTACAGAGAACATGAAAAGAACAGCCATAGAGCTGAGCCGCGATGTGCTGCGGGTAACAGTCATAGAGCCGAGTCGCGATGTGCTGCGGGTAACAGCCATAGAGCTGAGCTGCGATGTGCTGCGGGTAACAGTCATAGAGCCGAGTCGCGATGTGCTGCGGGTAACAGCCATAGAGCTGAGCTGCGATGTGCTGCGGGTAACAGTCATAGAGCCGAGTCGCGATGTGCTGCGGGTAACAGCCATAGAGCCGAGCTGCGATGTGCTGCGGGTAACAGTCATAGAGCCGAGTCGCGATGTGCTGCGAGTAACATCCATAGAGCCGAGTCACGATGTGCTGTGAGTAACAGTCATAGAGCCGAGTCGCGATGTGCTGCGGGTAACATCCATAGAGCCGAGTCACGATGTGCTGCGGGTAACAGTCATAGAGCCGAGTCGCGATGTGCTGCGGGTAACAGCCATAGAGCCGAGCTGCGATGTGCTGCGGCTAACAGTCATAGAGCCGAGTTGCGATGTGCTGCGAGTAACATCCATAGAGCCGAGTCACGATGTGCTGCGAGTAACAGTCATAGAGCCGAGTCGCGATGTGCTGCAGGTAACATCCATAGAGCCGAGTCACGATGTGCTGCGGGTAACAGTCATAGAGCCGAGTCGCGATGTGCTGCGGGTAACAGCCATAGAGCCGAGCTGCGATGTGCTGCGGGTAACAGCCATAGAGCCGAGCTGAGATGTGCTGCGGGTAACAGCTGTAGAGCTGAGCCGCGATGTGCTGCGGGTAACAGCCATAGAGCTGAGCGCGATGTGCTGCGGGTAACAGCTATAGAGCTGAGCCGCGATGTGCTGCGGGTAACAGTCATAGAGCTGAGCCGCGATGTGCTGCGGGTAACAGTCATAGAGCCGAGTCGCGATGTGCTGCGGGTAACATCCAGCCGGTACAGATCGCACGCTTTGCTGTTTTAATGCGCAGAGAATTTGGTTAATTCTATCTTCAATATGGATTTAAAGCTTCTTAGTTTCGGCGGCTGCGATAATTCCCAAGCATTTAATTAAATTAAGAGCGCCTTAAGAGCCTGGAAAAAACTACACTACAGCCTATGATTTGCAGAAATAATTAACCCTTCGTGCCCGTGTGGATAAACATGATGTTTATTTTGAAAACAGTCGTTCAGTTTTAAAACCAAAATTCTTAAAATGTAGAAAAAAATTAATAAATTCCAACTTCACAAACGATGAAGATTTTTTCTTCCAACACATCTGCCAAATTCTGCTTTAATTTCACCGTCTTCACCATTTAGTGAATACACCCCTGTGTGGTATAATTAGACGAATATTCAACGAATATTCAACGTGTAACATGTGGAATCTCAGCATAAAACAATAACATCACGACACGTGTCACAGCTGTAAAGTATATATATATCTCTCTCCGAGCAGCTGTAAAGTATATATATATCTCTCTCCGAGCAGCTGTAACGTATATATATATCTCTCTCCGAGCAGCTGTAACATATATATATCTCTCTCCGAGCAGCTGTAACGTATATATATATCTCTCTCCGAGCAGCTGTAAAGTATATATATATATATCTCTCCGAGCAGCTGTATAGTATATATATATCTCTCTCCGAGCAGCTGTAAAGTATATATATATATCTCTCTCCGAGCAGCTGTAACGTGACGGCGTATTCAGAGCTTTATGGGAATCTCTATGAGGTTTAAAATATTTTTTGGCGATTTCGTGGTCTCCCCTTTCTTTCAGGACTTTAGAATGTGTTATATGGTGCCCGCGTGATCAGACGGCTTCACCTCAGCGGGTCTTTCTTTTAAGCCACTTGAAAAGTCACTCATAGGTTTAAAGTGGTCAGAATGTGAGACAGTGCCCCCCCCCACTGCTCTGATCTGGTGAAACGCGGGGTGAAGCTGAAGAGTTTTCTCCTCCCCCACACAGTGTCACCAGCAGCCAGGATTTGGAATTTCCCGGCTGCCGGTCACCAGATCGGTCACTAGTGATGTCACACACAGAAAGCGGGCGACGTCGCCCTCTGAGACCAATCGCTGTAGTGAGTGTTCCCAGAGAGGCAGCGATGGATCAGATCTGTGCATGCGCGTGCAGCTCCGATACATTGCTCTGCGCAGGCGCTGAGGAACTTGTGTACGTAAAGTGTGTGAGTCCCCCAGCGCTGCACAATGTGCGGCTCCTACACTACACAAGTTGTATAGAAACACAAACTGCGCAGAAAAGCTTCAGGGGCTTCCGGATTCGAGAGCCTGAGCCGAAGAGAAGAAACAGTGCGCGGCGAGAGGGAAAAGAGGGGAGCAGCGCGCGGCGAGGGGGAAAAGAGGAGGAGCAGCGCGCGGCGAGGAGGAAAAGAGGAGGAGCAGCGTGCGGCGAGGGGGAAAAGAGGAGGAGCAGCGCGCGGCGAGGGGGAAAAGAGGAGCAGCGCGCGGCGAGGGGGAAAAGGGGAGGAGAAGCGTGCGGCGAGGGGGAAAAGGAGGAGCAGCGCGCGGCGAGGGGGAAAAGGGGAGGAGAAGCGTGCGGCGAGGGGGAAAAGAGGAGGAGCAGCGCGCGGCGAGGGGGAAAAGAGGAGGAGCAGCGCGCGGCGAGGGGGAAAAGGGGAGGAGCAGCGCGCGGCGAGGGGGAAAAGAGGAGGGGGGAAAAGAGGAGGACCAGCGCGCGTGGCGAGGGGGAAAAGAGGAGGAGCGGCGAGAGGGAAAAGAGGAGGAGCAGCGCGCGGCGAGGGGGAAAAGAGGAGGAGCAGTGAGAGGGAAAAGAGGAGGAGCAGCGTGCGGTGAGAGGGAAAAGAGGAGGAGCAGCGCGCGGCGAGAGGGAAAAGAGGAGGGGGGAAAAGAGGGAAAAGAGGAGGAGCAGCGCGTGGCGAGGGGGAAAAGAGGAGGAGCAGCGTGCGGCGAGGGGAAAAGAGGAGGAGCAACAGCGCGGGCGGGGAAAAGAGAGAAGGAGCAGCGTGCGGCGAGGGGGAAAAGAGGAGGAGCAGCGCGCGGCGAGGGGGAAAAGAGGAGGGGGAAAAGAGGAAGAGCAGCGTGTGGCGAGGGGGAAAAGAGGAGGAGCGGCGAGAGGGAAAAGAGGAGGAGCAGCGCGCGGCGAGGGGAAAAGAGGAGGAGCAGCGCACGGCGAGGGGAAAAGAGGAGGAGCGGTGAGAGGGAAAAGAGGAGGAGCAGCGTGCGGCGAGGGGGAAAAGAGGAGGAGCAGCGCGCGGCGAGGGGGAAAAGAGGATGAGCAGCGCGCGGCGAGGGGGAAAATGGGAGGAGCAGCGCGCGGCGAGGGGGAAAAGAGGAGGGGGAAAAGAGGAGGACCAGCACGTGGCGAGGGGGAAAAGAGGAGGAGCGGCGAGAGGGAAAAGAGGAGGAGCAGCGTGCGGCGAGGGGGAAAAGAGGAGGAGCAGTGAGAGGGAAAAGAGGAGGAGCAGCGTGCGGTGAGAGGGAAAAGAGGAGGAGCAGCGCGCGGCGAGAGGGAAAGAGGAGGGGGGAAAAGAGGGAAAAGAGGAGGAGCAGCGCGTGGCGAGGGGGAAAAGAGGAGGAGCAGCGTGCTGAGAGGGAAAAGAGGAGGAGCAACGCGCGGCGAGGGGGAAAAGAGGAGGAGCAGCGTGCGGCGAGGGGGAAAAGAGGAGGAGCGGCGAGAGGGAAAAGAGGAGGAGCAGCGCGCGGCGAGGGGAAAAGAGGAGGAGCAGCGCACGGCGAGGGGGAAAAGAGGAGGAGCGGTGAGAGGGAAAAGAGGAGGAGCAGCGTGCGGTGAGAGGGAAAAGAGGAGGAGCAGCGCGCGGCGAGAGGGAAAAGAGGAGGGGGGAAAAGAGGGAAAAGAGGAGGAGCAGCGCGTGGCGAGGGGGAAAGAGGAGGAGCAGCGCGTGGCGAGGGGGAAAAGAGGAGGAGCAGCGCACGGCGAGGGGGAAAAGAGGAGGGGGGAAAAGAGGAGGAGCAGCGTGTGGCAAGGGGGAAAAGAGGAGGAGCAGTGAGAGGGAAAAGAGGAGGAGCAGCGCGCGGCGAGGGGGAAAAGAGGAGGAGCAGCGTGCGGCGAGGGGGAAAAGAGGAGGAGCAGCACGTGGCGAGGGGGAAAAGAGGAGGAGTGGCGAGAGGGAAAAGAGGAGGAGCAGCGCGTGGTGAGAGGGAAAAGAGGAGGAGCAGCGCACGGCAAGAGGAAAAGAGGAGGAGCAGTGCGTGGTGAGAGGGAAAAGAGGAGGAGCAGCGCGCAGTGAGAGGGAAAAGAGGAGGAGCAGCGTGTGGTGAGAGGGAAAAGAGGAGGAGCAGCGCACGGTGAGGGGGAAAAGAGGAGGAGCAGCGCGCGGTGAGAAGGAAAGGAGGAGGAGCAGCGCGCGGCGAGGAGGAAAAGAGGAGGAGCGGCGAGAGGGAAAAGAGGAGGAGCGGCGAGGGGGAAAGAGGAGGAGCCGCTCGCGGCGAGGGGGAAAAGAGGAGGAGCGGCGAGAGGGAAAAGAGGAGGAGCAGCGCGCGGTGAGAGGAAAAAGAGGAGGAGCAGCGCGCGGCGAGGGGGAAAAGAGGAGGAGCGGCGCGCGGCGAGGGGGAAAAGAGGAGGATCAGCGTGCGGCGAGGGGGAAAAGAGGAGGAGCAGCGCGCGGCGAGGGGGAAAAGAGGAGGGGGAAAAGAGGAGGAGCAGCGCGTGGCGAGGGGAAAAGAGGAGGAGCAGGCGCGACGAGGGGGAAAAGAGGAGGAGCAGCGCGCGGCGAGGGGAAAAGAGGAGGAGCAACGCGCGGCGAGGGGAAAAGAGGAGGAGCAGCGTGCGGCGAGGGGGAAAAGAGGAGGAGCAGCGCATGGCGAGGGGGAAAAGAGAAGGGGGAAAAGAGGAGGAGCAGCGCGTGGCGAGGGGGAAAAGAGGAGGAGCGGCGAGAGGGAAAAGAGGAGGAGCAGCGCGCGGCGAGGGGGAAAAGAGGAGGAGCAGCGCATGGCAAGGGAAAAGAGGAGGAGCGCGGTGAGAGGGAAAAGAGGAGGAGCAGCGTGCGGTGAGAGGGAAAGAGGAGGAGCAGCGCGGCGAGAGAGAAAAGAGGAGAAGGGAAAAAAGAGGGAAAAGAGGAGGAGCAGCGCGTGGCGAGGGGAAGAGGAGGAGCAGCGCGTGGCGAGGGGGAACAGAGGAGGGGGAAAAGAGGAGGAGCAGCGCGTGGCGAGGGGGAAAAGAGGAGGAGCGGTGTGAGAGGGAAAAGAGAGGAGCAGCGCGCGGCGAGGGGGAAAAGAGGAGGAGCAGCGCGTGGCGAGGGGAAAAGAGGAGGAGCAGCGCGCAGCGAGGGGGAAAAGAGGAGGAGCAGCGTGCGGCGAGGGGAAAAGAGGAGGAGCAGCGTGCGGCAAGGGGGACAAGAGGAGGAGCAGCGCGCGGCGAGGGGGAAAAGAGGAGGAGCAGCGCGCGGGCGAGGGGGAAAAGAGGAGCACGCGCGCGGCGAGGAAAGAGGAGGAAGCAGCGCGCGGCGAGGGGGAAAAGGGGAGGAAGCAGCGTGCGGCGAGGGGAAAAGAGGAGGAGCAGCGTGCGGCGATGGGGAAAAGGGGAGGAGCAGCACGCGGCGAGGGGGAAAAGGGAGGAGCAGCGCGCGCGCGAGGGGAAAAGAGGAGGGAGAAAAGAGGAGGACCAGCGCATGGCGAGGGGAAAAGAGAAGGGGAAAAAGGGGAGGAGCAGCGCGCGGCGAGGGGGAAAAGGGGGGAGAGACGCGCGGCGAGGGGGAAAAGAGGAGGGGAAAAGAGGAGGACCAGCGCATGGCGAGGGGGAAAAGAGGAGGAGCGGCGAGAGGGAAAAGAGGAGGAGCAGCGCGCGGCGAGGGGGAAAAGAGGAGGAGCAGTGTGAGGGAAAAGAGGAGGAGCAGCGTGCGGTGAGAGGGAAAAGAGGAGGAGCAGCGCGCGGCGAGAGGGAAAAGAGGAGGGGGGGAAAAGAGGGAAAAAGAGGAGGAGCAGCGCGTGCGAGGGGGGAAAGGAGGAGGAGCAGCGTGCGGCGAGGGGAAAGAGGAGGAGCAACGCGCGGCGAGGGGGAAAAGAGGAGGAGCAGCGTGCGGCGAGGGGGAAAAGAGGAGGAGCACGCGCGCGGCGAGAGGGAAAAAGAGGAGGAGCGGCGAGAGGGAAAAGAGGAGGAGCAGCGTGTGGCGAGGGGGAAAAGAGGAGGAGCAGCACGCGGTGAGGGGGAAAAGAGGAGGGGTAAAAGAGGAGGAGCAGCGCGTGGCGAGGGGGAAAAGAGGAGGAGCGGGCGAGAGGGGAAAAGAGGAGGAGCAGCTCGCGGCGAGGGGGAAAGAGGAGGAGCGGCGAGAGGGAAAAGAGGAGGGGCAGCACGTGGCGCGAGGGAAAAAGAGGAGGAGCAGTGCGCGGCGAGAGGGAAAAGAGGAAGAGCGGCGAGAGGGAAAAGAGGAGGAGCAGTGCGCGGCGAGGGGGGAAAAGAGGAGGAGCAGCGCGCGGCCAGAGGGAAAAGAGGAGGAGCGGCAAGAGGGAAAAGAGGAGGAGCAGCATGCGGCGAGGGGGAAAAGAGGAGGAGCAGCGTGCGGCGAGGGGGAAAAGAGGAGGAGCAGCGCGCGGTGAGAGGGAAAAGAGGAGGAGCAGCGCGCAGCGAGGGGGAAAAGAGGAGGAGCAACGTGTGGCGAGGGGGAAAAGAGGAGGAGCAGCGTGCGGCAAGGGGGACAAGAGGAGGAGCAGCGCGCGGCGAGGGGGAAAAGAGGAGGAGCAGCGCGCGGCGAGGGGGAAAAGAGGAGGAGCAGCGCGCGGCGAGGGGGAAAAGGGGAGGAGCAGCGTGCGGCGAGGGGGAAAAGAGGAGGAGCAGCGTGCGGCGATGGGAAAAGGGGAGGAGCGCAGCGCGCGGCGGAGGGAAAGGAGGAGGCAGCGCGCGGCGAGGGGGAAAAGAGGAGGGGGAAAAGAGGAGGACCAGCGCATGGCGAGGGGGAAAAGAGGAGGAGCGCGAGAGAAAAGAGGAGGAGCAGCGCGCGGCGAGGGAAAAGAGGAGGAGCAGTGAGAGGGAAAAGAGGAGGGAGCAGCGTGCGGTGAGAGGGAAAAGAGGAGGAGCAGCGCGCGGCGAGAGGGAAAAGAGGAGGGGGGAAAGAGGGAAAAGAGGAGGAGCAGCGCGTGGCAAGGGGGAAAAGAGGAGGAGCAGCGTGCGGCGAGGGGGAAAAGAGGAGGAGCAACGCGCGGCGAGGGGGAAAAGAGGAGGAGCAGCGTGCGGCGAGGGGGAAAAGAGGAGGAGCAGCGCGCGGTGAGGGGGAAAAGAGGAGGGGGAAAAGAGGAGGAGCAGCGCGTGGCGAGGGGGAAAAGAGGAGGAGCGGCGAGAGGGAAAAGAGGAGGAGCAGCGCGCGGCGAGGGGAAAAGAGGAGGAGCAGCGCACGGCGAGGGGGAAAAGAGGAGGAGCAGTGAGAGGGAAAAGAGGAGGAGCAGCGTGCGGTGAGAGGGAAAAGAGGAGGAGCAGCGCGCGGCGAGGGGGAAAAGAGGAGGAGCAGCGCGCGGCGAGGGGGAAAAGAGGAGGAGCAGCGCGCGGCGAGGGGGAAAAGAGGAGAGGGGGAAAAAGGAGGACCAGCGCGTGGCGAGGGGAAAAGAGGAGGAGCAACGCGCGGCGAGGAGGAGAAAAGGAGGAGCAGCGTGCGGCGAGGGGAAAAGAGGAGAGCAGCGCGCGGCGAGGGGGGAAAGAGGAGGGGAAAAGAGGAGGAGCAGCGCGTGGCGAGGGGGAAAAGAGGAGGAGCGGCGAGAGGGAAAAGAGGAGGAGCAGCGCGCAACGAGGGGAAAAGAGGAGGTGCAGCGCACGGCGAGGGGGAAAAGAGGAGGAGTGGTGAGAGGGAAAAGAGGAGGAAAGAGGAGGAGCTGCGAGAGGGAAAAGAGGAGGAGCAGCGCGCGGCGAGAGGGAAAAGAGGAGGAGCGGCGAGAGGGAAAAGAGGAGGAGCAGCGCGTGGCGAGGGGGAAAAGAGGAGGAGCAGCACGCGGTGAGGGGGAAAAGAGGAGGGGGTAAAAGAGGAGGAGCAGCGCGTGGCGAGGGGGAAAAGAGGAGGAGCGGCGAGAGGGAAAAGAGGAGGAGCAGCTCGCGGCGAGGGGGAAAAGAGGAGGAGCGGCGAGAGGGAAAAGAGGAGGGGCAGCACGTGGCGAGGGGGAAAAGAGGAGGAGCAGCGCGCGGCGAGAGGGAAAAGAGGAAGAGCGGCGAGAGGGAAAAGAGGAGGAGCAGCGCGCGGCGAGGGGGGAAAAGAGGAGGAGCAGCGCGTGGCGAGGGGGAAAAGAGGAGGAGCAGCGTGCGGCGAGGGGAAAAGAGGAGGAGGCAACGTTGCGGCGAGAGGGGAAAAGAGGAGGAGCAGCGTGCGGCGAGGGGGAAAAGAGGAGGAGCAGCGCGCGGGTGAGGGGGAAAAGAGGAGGGGGAAAAGAGGAGGAGCAGCGCGTGGCGAGGGGAAAAGAGGAGGCGGCGAGAGGGAAAAGAGGAGGAGCAGCGCGCGGCGAGGGGAAAAGAGGAGGAGCAGCGCACGGCGAGGGGAAAAGAGGAGGAGCAGTGAGAGGGAAAAGAGGAGGAGCAGCGTGCGGTGAGAGGAAAAGAGGAGGAGCAGCGCGCGGCGAGGGGGAAAAGAGGAGGAGCAGCGCGCGGCGAGGGGGAAAAGAGGAGGAGCAGCGCGCGGCGAGGGGGAAAAGAGGAGGGGAAAAAGGAGGACCAGCGCGTGGCGAGGGGAAAAGAGAGGAGCAACGCGCGGCGAGGGGGAAAAGAGGAGGAGCAGCGTGCGGCGAGGGGGAAAAGAGGAGGAGCAGCGCGCGGCGAGGGGGAAAAGAGGAGGGGGAAAAGAGGAGGAGCAGCGCGTGGCGAGGGGGAAAAGAGGAGGAGCGGCGAGAGGGAAAAGAGGAGGAAGCGCGCAACGAGAGGGAAAAGAGGAGGAGCAGCGCACGGCGAGGGGGGGAAAAGAGGAGGAGTGGTGAGAGGAAAAGAGGAGGAAAGAGGAGGAGCTGCGAGAGGGAAAAGAGGAGGAGCAGCGCGCGGCGAGAGGGAAAAGAGGAGGAGCGGCGAGAGGGAAAAGAGGAGGAGCAGCGCGTGGCGAGGGGAAAGAGGAGGAGCAGCACGCGGTGAGGGGATAAGAGGAGGGGGTAAAAGAGGAGGAGCAGCGCGTTGGCGAGGGGAAAAGAGGAGGAGCGGCGAGAGGGAAAAGAGGAGGAGCAGCTGCGGCGAGGGGGAAAAGAGGAGGAGCGGCGAGAGGGAAAAGAGGAGGGGCAGCACGTTGCGAGGGGGAAGAAAGAGGGAGCAGCGCGCGGCGAGAGGGAAAAGAGGAAGAGCGGCGAGAGGGAAAAGAGGAGGAGCAGCGCGCGGCGAGGGGGGAAAAGAGGAGTAGCAGCGCGCGCGCCAGAGGGAAAAGAGGAGGAGCGGCAAGAGGGAAAAAAGAGGAGGAGCAGCGTGCGCGAGGGGGAAAAGAGGAGGAGCAGCGTGCGGCGAGGGGGAAAAGAGGAGGAGCAGCGCGTGGTGAGAGGAAAAGAGGAGAGGAGCAGCGCGCAGCGAGGGGAAAAGAGGAGGAGCAAGTGTGGCGAGGGGGAAAAAGGAGGGAGCAGCGTCTGCGGCAAAGGGGAAAGAGGAGGAGCAGCGCGCGCGAGGAGGGGAAAAGAGGAGGAGCAGCGCGCGGCGAGGGGGAAAAGAGGAGGAGCAGCGCGCGGCGAGGGGGGAAAAGAGGAGGAGCAGCGCGCGGGCGAGGGAAAAGAGGAGAGGCTCGGCGAGGGAAAAAGGGAGGAGCAGCGTGCAGGATGGGGAAAAGGGGAGGAGCAGCGCGCGGCGAGGGGAAAAGGGGAGGAGCAGCGCGCGGCGAGGGGGAAAAGAGGAGGGGGAAAAGAGGAGGACCAGCGCATGGCGAGGGGGAAAAGAGGAGGAGCGGCGAGAGGGAAAGAGGAGGAGCAGCGCGCGGCGAGGGGGAAAAGAGGAGGAGCAGTGAGAGGGAAAAGAGGAGGAGCAGCGTGCGGTGAGAGGGAAAAGAGGAGGGAGCAGCCGCGGCGAGAGGGAAAAGAGGAGGGGAAAAGAGGGAAAGAGGAGGAAGCAGCGCGTGCGGAGGGGAAAGAGGAGGAGCAGCGTGCGGGCGAGGGAAAAGAGGAGGAGCAACGCGCGGCGAGGGGGAAAAGAGGAGGAGCAGCGCGCGGGTGAGGGGGGAAAAGTGGAGGGGAAAAGAGGAGGAGCAGCGCGTGGCGAGGGGGAAAAGAGGAGGAGCGGCGAGAGGGAAAAGAGGAGGAGCAGCGCGCGGCGAGGGGAAAAGAGGAGGACCAGCGCACGGCGAGGGGGAAAAGAGGAGGAGCGGTGAGAGGGAAAAAGGAGGAGCAGCGTGCGGCGAGGGGGAAAGAGGAGGGCAGCAGCGCGCGGCGAGGGGGAAAAGAGGAGGAGCAGCGCGCGGCGAGGGGAAAAGAGGAGGACCAGCGCACGGCGAGGGGGAAAAGAGGAGGAGCGCGTTGAGAGGGAAAAGAGGAGGAGCAGCGTGCGGCGAGGGGGAAAAGAGGAGGAGCAGCGCGCGCGAGGGGGAAAAAGAGTAGGAGCAGCGCGCGGCGGAGGGGGAAAAGAGGAGGAGCAGCGCGCGGCGAGGGGAAAAGAGGAGGGGAAAAAGAGCAGGACCAGCGCGTGGCGAGGGGAAAAGAGGAGGAGCGGCGAGAGGGAAAAAGAGTAGGAGCAGGCGCGCGGCGAGGGGGAAAAAGAGGAGGAGCAGTGAGAGGAAAAGAGGAGGAGCAGCGTGCGGTGAGAGGGAAAAGGAGGAGGAGCAGCGCGCGGCGAGAGGGAAAAGAGGAGGGGGGAAAAGAGGGAAAAGAGGAGGAGCAGCGCGTGGCGAGGGGGAAAAGAGGAGGAGCAGCGTGCGGCGAGGGGGAAAAGAGGAGGAGCAACGCGCGGCAGAGAAGAAAAGAGGAGGAGCAGCGTGCGGCGAGGGGGAAAAGAGGAGGAGCACGCGCGCGGCGAGGGAAAAGAGGAGGGGGAAAAGAGGAGGAGCACGCGTGGCGAGGGGGAAAAGAGGAGGAGCGGCGAGAGGAAAAGAGGAGGAGCAGCGCGCAACGAGGGGAAAGAGGGAGGAGCAGCGGACGGCGAGGGCGGAAAAGAGGAGGAGTGGTGGAGGGGAAAAGAGGAGGAGCAGCGTGCGGTGAGAGGGAAAAGAGGAGGAGCAGTGCGCGGCGAGAGGGAAAGAGGGGGGGAAAAGAGGGAAAAGAGGAGAGCAGCGCGTGGCGAGGGGAAAGAGGAGGAGCAGCGCGTGGCGAGGGGGAAAAAGGAGGAGCAGCGCACGCGCAGAGGGGAAAAGAGGAGGGGGGGAAAAGAGGAGGAGCAGTGTGTGGAGGGGGGGGAAAAGAGGAGGAGCAGTGAGAGGGAAAAGAGGAGCAAGCGCACGGCGAGGGGAAAGAGAAGGGCAGCGGTGCGGCGAGGGGAAAAGAGGCGGAGCAGCGCGAGGCGAGGGGGAAAGAGGAGGAGTGGCGAGAGGGAAAAGAGGAGGAGCAGCGCGTGGTGAGAGGGAAAAGAGGAGGAGGAGCGCACGGCAAGAGGAAAAGAGGAGGAGCAGCGCGTGGTGAGAGGGAAAAAGAGGAGGAGCAGCGCACGCGCGAGGGGGAAAAAGAGGAGGAGCAGCGCGCAGTGAGAGGGAATAGAGGAGGAGCAGCGTGTGTAGTGAGAGGGAAAAGAGGAGTGGCAGCGCACGGTGAGGGGAAAAGAGGAGGAGCAGCGCGCGTGAGAAGGAAAAGAGGAGGAGCAGCGCGCGGCGAGCAGGAAAAGAGGAGGAGCGGCGAGAGGGAAAAAAAAGAGAGCGGCGAGGGGAAAAGAGGAGGAGCCGCTCGCGGCGAGGGGGAAAAGAGGAGGAGCGCAGAGGGAAAAAAGAGGAGGAGCAGCGCGCGGTGAGAGGGAAAAGAGGAGGAGCAGCGCGCGGCGAGG